>JBAWJQ010006049.1:0-127487 GCA_037783105.1 Bactrocera zonata
ACAAACTGAAATTCTCAACGCAAATAGCTTTACAATTATCCATATAAAGACTTGTGGTAGGCATTTCTGAAGCTGTTTGTGTTCTTCTGATCTGCTCAGGAATCACATTTGAATTTAAGAGGGTCGGCTTCCGACCTGATGCCAGTTTCAATGATTTTTTCGTACATTTGCACACTTTTGGCAAGCGCACAGTCATAAAAGCGTGGGCATCTGGTAGCAGACTCATCCCATGAACGCCTTTCTCAGCACAAACCTGTCGATCGCCACACGACAGACAACGCAGACCGCTACTGATGATGCCTGGCGGCTTGGGACAGTCGACCGTATTTTGTATGACCGCTATGTGTGCTTCGATGCGGCTTAGGTTGATGGTCACGTAGCGTTTAAGTGCAGGAATTTGCAATTTGTCCAATTTAAAGTCCAATATATCCTGCACTTCTTCCATTGTGCCTAGAAACCGCAAATTATGTTGTTCAATCTGCTCTTTTAGATCCTCAACGGCGCGCAGACAACCTTCAATCAAAGCTAGTTTTTCCAAATTGGCTGATGCATTGGTAATCAACTGATTCATATCTTCGCTTAGATTTTTGATTTCCTGCTCAAATTCAAACAGATTTAGGATCATTGGTTCGGCTATACGCCGTTGAAGCTTTTTGAGAAAGTCAATGTTGCCAATCATATAGCAGGCCAAGGTGTTCTCTTCCACACATGGTATACATGTACTATCAGCATTCTGTTTAAAATTCTCCCAATCTTTTAAGTCGTATTTCATTTGAGACAAGTGACCAAACTTTCTAGCCGTTTGTATGTGGTTATCAAGCTTGGATTTCACCTCGTCGATTGACCTTTCCAGCTCTGTGATAGCGTACAATTTCGGCCCAATAATTGATACCTGTGTATCGTCCAAGGTGATTGGCGCCGACTTGGATTTACTCAACAGCTCAGCCAAGCAGTCTGATTCTACGCCTTTTATCGAAACCGTATCGTTTTGGCAATCAAGTTTCTTGAGTATCACATCAATGAGCCTATGAAGTACGTGCACACTCGTAGTGGTCAGTTCTGGCGCACCTAAGGCAATCTTGGTCATTTCCTCCAGTGTGAATTGCGCTTTTGGTGCCATGATACTCTGTCACGGTCGTTTTTTAGGTTTATGTTTTTATTTATTCTTTAATTTTGAAAAAAGTTTTGAAAACTGCACAATGTTTTCAATACTTTTAACATGTCTAACGGAAAAATCTAAGGCAAATAAAGTAGATTCACTTTTGAAGTATTGTTAAAAGAGCAGAGATGTTATATGCGTGGTTATTTTCCATAGCCGGTGCTGTCATGAGACAACGAGATATAGTTCAATTACGAGTATATTACAGTGAACTTAAAATTATAGAGGCAATACTAGGAGTGAGCTCGCTGACAAGTACACTCGAGACTAGTAAAATAAAGTAACAATTCTTAATCTGTGTTATAGATTGATTTCATCATTAGTCTGTTTTGGGTTCAGAATTACAAGGATCTTCAAGGCTGATTAGCGTTGTAGGTCATTTCACTAACAGTGGAATAGGAAGGAGTTTGAGCGTTGCTGCCTTCTTGTGGTTTAGTGATCCGACATGAACAGTTTCTTCGGAGATATTTAAAAAATAATCAATGTTAAATTTCGTGAAGATATCTACAAGAACTTAAGTTCGATCAGTTTTTATGAAAGCTGTATGCTGTGGTAGTCTCGATCCGACAAATGAGTTGCTTCTCTTGGGAAGAAAAGAACTTGTGCAAAATTTCAAAGTGATATCTCAACAAGTAAGGAAAGGCTAAGTTCGCTTGCAACAAAACATTTTATACTCATGCAACTTACAAGAGTCAAAGCCAGGGAAATACTTTATACGGATCGAAAATCCAAGCAATTGTATAGTACGAGGTGTGTTCAAAAAGTATCGCGGATTATTATTTATTTATTTAAAATTATTTATTTATTCATGAATATCTATTTTGTCCCCTTCAAAGTAATCCCCATGAGATATTATACACTTGTGCCAACGGTTTTTCCAATCTTCGAAGCACTTCAAAAAATCATTTTTTTTTTTTTTATCTTCTTCAGCTCCTCCTTCGATGCCGTCTTTATCTCATCAAGAGAAGCGTAACGTCGTCCTTTCATGGGCCTCTTCAGTTTAGGGAACAAGAAAAAGTCACACGGGGCCAGATCTGGTGGAATACTGTGGCTGCGGCATAATTAGTGTGTTGTTTTTGGCCAAAAAGTTGCGCACAAGCAACGATGTGTGTGAGCAGGGGTAACGCCCCTCGTGGTGCAAAAGCTAATTTTTGTTCTTCCACAAATCTGCGTTTCTGGCGGATTGCTTCACGCAAATTGCGCATAACTTGCAGGTAATATTCCTTATTGACCGTTGTTCCCTGTGGCAAGAACTCATGATGCACCACGCCCCTGCAATCGAAGAAAACTGTCAGTTACGATTCGCGATACTTTTTGAACACACCTCGTATATCATATACAACTTCCATACTGACAGACACATAAGGTTTTTTAGAAAAAAGATATATAAAGGGTGATTTTTTTGAGGTTAGGATTTTCATGCATTAGTATTTGACAGATCACGTGGGATTTCAGACATGGTGTCAAAGAGAAAAATGCTCAGTATGCTTTGACATTTCATCATGAATAGACTTGCTAACGAGCAACGCTTGCAAATCATTGAATTTTATTACCAAAATCAGTGTTCGGTTCGAAATGTGTTTCGCGCTTTACGTCCGATGAGCGATGAGGCTCATTTCTGGTTGAATGGCTACGTAAATAAGCAAAATTGCCGCATTTGGGGTGAAGAGCAACCAGAAGCCGTTCAAGAACTGCCCATGCATCCCGAAAAATGCACTGTTTGGTGTGGTTTGTACGCTGGTGGAATCATTGGACCGTATTTTTCAAAGATGCTGTTGGACGCAACGTTACGGTGAATGGCGATCGCTATCGTTCGATGCTAACAAACTTTTGTTGCCAAAAATGGAAGAACTGAACTTGGTTGACATGTGGTTTCAACAAGATGGCGCTACATGCCACACAGCTCGCGATTCTATGGCCATTTTGAGGGAAAACTTCGGACAACAATTCATCTCAAGAAATGGACCCGTAAGTTGGCCACCAAGATCATGCGATTTAACGCCTTTAGACTATTTTTTGTGGGGCTACGTCAAGTCTAAAGTCTACAGAAATAAGCCAGCAACTATTCCAGCTTTGGAAGACAACATTTCCGAAGAAATTCGGGCTATTCCGGCCGAAATGCTCGAAAAAGTTGCCCAAAATTGGACTTTCCGAATGGACCACCTAAGACGCAGCCGCGGTCAACATTTAAATGAAATTATCTTCAAAAAGTAAATGTCATGAACCAATCTAACGTTTCAAATAAAGAACCGATGAGATTTTGCAAATTTTATGCGTTTTTTTTTTTAAAAAAGTTATCAAGCTCTTAAAAAATCACCCTATATAACATATAAGTTATTGCTTGGTTATGACACTTTATATATTATTGTTTAAAGGCGATTTGTGGAGGTGGCAGTGGTCCGATTACGCTCATCTACGAACTCGTAGTAAGAAACCCACATACCAAGTTTCACCGAGATATCTTAATTTTTACGGTTGGTAAGCAGAGATAAGTGCACAATTAGTGTCTTCCCAACTTAGAGACATCGGCACACGCCTACAGATACCGAATAAGTAGTTCTCGATGGCTATGGCTGAGCTTTTGACGCACGTCTCGGCCAATCTGTGAGATATTTTATTAAAATTCAGATATAACATTGTCTTGAAACGAGGGTTGCACCGTAATCGTCTTTTCTTACCTTTTTCTCGACCAATCGATACGAGCCTTTTTTGAGCGATTGAAAATTTGTGTTGGATCCGACCCAAAATTCTTTACTGTCAAAGGTTCATGCAATATTGAGTATACATATGCCGATCGCACTAATGCCTATAGTCGTCATAAGACGATCTTGCAACATCAGTTTGCGCACAGCAATATAATTTCCGGAACAGCAACTGATTTTAGACGACTTTCTCTAGCTTTCATGTTATATACTTCATAAATAATTTTCAAATTCTATACGTTTTTTGAGCCAATCATCTTCTCCGGTGAGGCTCACTTTTATCTGAATGGATTCTGTTGCGAAGTAAATCCACAAATTATTCATGAACAACCATTACATTCACCTTATAAATGGACAGTTCGGAGTGTTTTTGGTCTGGTGGAATCACAGGTCCGTACTTCTTTCGAAATGAAGCTGGTGGCACTGTTACTATAACTGGAGAGCGGTATAGAACGATGATAACCAACTTTTAATGGCGCAATTGGAAGAAGTGATTCTTGACAATATCTAGTTCCATAAAGACGGCGCTATGTGCCACACAGCACGTGCAACAACCGAATTATTACGAGAATAGTTTGGAGATCGATTATTTCAAGAAATTGTGAGATTGCATGACCTCGAAGAAGTTGGAATTAAACACCATTAAACTACTTGATGTTATTTGATGTCGTTTCCCCTTAGCAATAAACCAGACTCTCTTCCAGCTTTAGAATTAAATATTCGAGGTGCTATTCATGACATAGGACTTCGTTTATGGCCAAAAGTACGCGAAAATTGGGTTCATCAAATTCGTTTCTGCAAAAGAAGCTGTGGAGGTCAATTGAATGATGTTATATTCGGAATATAGTTGTAACGATTTTAATTCACATTCAATAAAAAACATTTGAATTTTCTTAAAAATCAGTGTTCTTTTTTTTATTAAAAGAAATCTTATCATTCTTCTTGAAAACCCCTCTATATGCATATACTAGTTTTCGCTACTCTAGCGGAGTTTTAGTTATTTTCATAGTCTGAATTCGAATGTTATGCAATGAAGCGTCTGCAGAATTTCACTTTAGTAAGTAATGACAAATATTTTATAACAGAAATTTTTTTCATTAATTGTCAAGCATTTTTCTTGAAATCTTCTATTTTTCACACATTTATTAATCAACGGAAAAATGGATTCTATTCCTACGGGCCACTTCACTTTGCAGCAGTTGGCGAATATTGCGCTTGGTAGCGAGCAACTGAACGGGATCAATACAATGGTACTACATAGCTTACTGGATCTGCTATTAAAGAAGTTGAACTGTGAAGACGAAAAAGTCTCGATAAGCGGCTATGAAGCCAAGCAAATGGAGAAAATTTTGCAGACGACTTCTATTTCACCGATTATTTTCCAGGAGGAGAACTTTGATGTCGTTTTAGAGAAATTCGAAAATATAGACGAGATGGAGAAGCAGCTCAATGAAACCGAAGCGAAATTGAGTGAGCATTTAATTGGCATTCGGCGCTTTTTGAAAAGGTTCGAGACATTAGAACCATTTCGCTTCGACGATGATGATTACTATGAACTATGCGAGGACCTGTGCAGTACACTCGACCCGGATGTGAAGATCGCTTGTGAAACACTGGCCAGATCGACATTTTTGAAGAACATATTGATGCGCATGTGTCATCCAATTTTGAAGGCTTAAGCGGCCCACTCACGACAAATTTGTTTGACAAATCTGTTTGAGTTTGAGGTGTTTTTTGTCGTGAGTAGGCATGTTGTCAAACGGATTGAAGGTTTGCGACAAATTTTAAAAACTAACAACCGATTTGTAGATTCGTTTGTCGTGAGTGGCGTGGTTTGCAAACATTTGGTCGGTTGGTTGGATAAAAAAATGGCAAGCGTGAGCAAAAATTTTTTAGAAGACTTTATTGAATTATTTAAAAATGAAACGGCCTTATGGCAATGCAAAAGTGAAAATTATAAGAATAAATGCCAAAAAGATAAGTCGTGGAAGATTTTACTTTCGAAATATAAAGAAATTGATAAGGATGCGACAATTGACGCAGTGAAAAAAAAAGTGAATTGTTTACGCACTGCATATAGACGTGAATTGGTGAAGGTACGCAAGAGCGAAAAGTCTGGGGCAGGTGCTGAGGAAATATATGTACCAAATCTATGGTACTTTAATAAGTTGGAATTTTTGGGTGACCAAGAAATGCAAACAGATGGATTTTGCTCATTCGACGAATCTATCGATATTGAAAAAGTAAGTACATACTCGTAGATTATGAAAAGCAATAATTCTTTATTTTGAGAAAAATTGGAGTTATTACAAAAATTGATAGAACTTATACAAATTTATTCTGCCAAGGCACTGCACCAACAGTACTAAAGTAATTACAAAATTTATCGCGAACATGCTTGGCGTTGTTGGAAGAGTTGGTACACTTTGTCGGCTCCAAATCTGTCAAATAGTCATTTGTAGTAATCCCAGTATCCATTTCGTTGGAGTTTCTCAAATAAATTGACTCATTTTTTACTTTTAAATAATTGTGTAAATAGCAACAGGCAGTTGCAATTAATGTGGCTTTTTCTGGATTCAACATTATATCAGTGTGAAATACCCGAAAACGGCTGGCTAAAATGCCAAATGCGTTTTCTACAATACGTCGAGCTCTAGAAAGTCGGTAGTTAAAGATTTGCTGTTCGATCGATAAATTAGAGCGGCTGTACGGTTTCATTAGATTTTTCAAGAGAGGAAATGCATCATCCCCTACGAATACGAATGGAAATGTATCTTCGGACAGTGGTAGCTTTTCCGGCTCAGGTAAACATAGAACCCCTTCATCATATAAATACTTCAACTTGGATTGCGCGAAAACACCTGCATCTGATGCTCTGCCATTTGTTCCCACTTCCACTGATATAAATTCGCAGTTTGCATTGACCACCGCCATCATCACAATACTAAAACTCTTCTTATAATTAAAATAGAAAGACCCAGATTTTGACGGTTTTTTAATGTGTACATGCTTGCCGTCGATGGCGCCAATGCAATTGTTAAAATTCCACTTTTTCTCAAAATCATCAGAAATTACTTTCCATTCTTCTGCATTACTTGGAATCTGGAATATTAAAGAAAATTTATTATAATCTTTCAGCCCTCTCATTCAAAAAAACGAAAATATGATGACTCGGAATTTTTGGAAAAAGCTGTTGCACATTTGGACAAAATGAATAAACCGTCGAAAAGGGATGAATCAGACGTTTTTGCAGAAGGATGGTCCATGTTATATCGCAAAATGAACGAACAACAAAAAATTTTTGCCAAACGCATAATTGACGACACTCTAATGCATGGTCAGCTGAATAAACTTTCCTTTTCGAGCAGCCTTAACCTTGGAATGCAACCATTGAGGTATCCTGTTGTTCAAAGATTTGCAAACTCAACTCCAACTAACGAATCGAGCCTTTCGTCTTCACCAATTACTTTGCAAATGCTTCCATCCGAGGAAATTTTTCCAGAACATCAATCTGTGAGAGTTATTTCTCAGGAAATAATAACTCCAACAAACTCGTTCCAACAACTTTTCGATAACAAAGAATATAAATAATATTATTTTTTACATACCGTAATAAACGATTTTAATGATGAAATTATTGCTCTGCACGTCTCAATTGTTATTCTGCCTAAAGATTGTGGGGAAATCTTTGTTAAGAATTTGAGATCCTCAAAACTTTGTCCAGTTGCGAGGAACCTCAATGTTGCGGAGAGTCTTTCATTTGCTGTAATCGCTTCACGCATTCCTGTGTCTTCCTTTTTTATTACAGGAGTGACTGCAGTAAGGAGATCCATATATGTTTTGGAATCCATCCTGAGGAAGTTTTTAAAATCGTCAGGAGCAGTCAGCTCCATTGAATTTAATAGTTTTACATGTGAGTGGTTATATCTCTCACATAACCACTCTTTCATCTATTCTTTCTTCATTATTTTTTTTTTTGCATTTGACTTTTTTCGCTTCATGCACTGGTGTATTACTAGCAGCGCAATTACATCATCCGCGTTATAATCAGACATGTTCACTCCGCGAAGCACACAATAGAAATAAAGTTTGTCAAATCGGTTTGTCGTGAGTGCTCAACCGTCTTCAAACAGATTTGTCAAACAAATTTGTCGTGAGTGGGCCGCTTTACCATGCAATTGAAAAGAAATTGTGTGTGCTTGAGGTGGAGGTGTGTGCGCTAATGAAACGCTTGGATGAAACTTTTGACAGTTTTCAACTTATTACTGTGGTACAGTCGGAGTTTGAGTGGTGCCGTGTCGAATTGGACAGGGTGCATGGCGTCTTTTTTAAAGCCCTGAATGAAATACAAGACATACTCGATGCAAAGGTAAACAAATGTCAAATGCTACAGCTGAAAGAGTATGTAACCGAACGTCTAGACAATATTTGGATGAAATTGAACAAATTGCGCATCGAAGGTCGTTGCCAGCGGGCTTCCGCTGTTGTAGTCGATAAACAGACGCCTGCTTCTACGGAGCCCGGAAAGAAATTGGTTAAGACGCCTTGCGTTTGTGATGGTGTTCATCTGCAATTGGCTAAAGAACAGAAGTTACTTGAGCGCATGCGGCGTATAGACAATAAATGTGTGGAAATACTTCTGGAGACCCAATGGCGAAAGTCAAATGCAGGGCCATCAATAAAACAAAGTCCATAAAAGCGAAAGTATTCAGCAATTACATATCAGATGCACCTTAATATGGTATATTAGACTTTTACGACCGTCCGAGGAAGGATCCATATTGAATCAGAACGCTGCTTATGTAATGCAAATAATAACTAATGCTTGTATATGAATATTGTATTTATTTGTTCGGGTGCTTAGTTAATAATAGCAATAGTTCCTAGGTAATATTAGTTGAGAATATACAAATAACCAACGTGACGGCCTGAGCCGATTTAGATTTTACGTACGTCCGTACGTTTCTCTGTCAGTACACACGCGAAGTAGTCCCCCAGTTTTTTGGCTCAACTTTTTCAATTCATGAAGCTGCTTATTTGTCGATAGCACCATTAACGGACCACTATAGTATAAAGATATGTAACTTGAGGTAATGCACCGCGACCTAGGATCTATTGTGCCCTCCTACTATAGCATATAGCTGCCATATAAACCGACCGATTAAAATCCACCGTTTGTATGGACACTTTTTGTATGTAGTTGTAAAGCTTTGTGAAAAATTAACATTTTTTTTTTGTTAAGTAGGTAGAGTGAATGTCTGAAGACGTACCTTTAAGAGCCCCATTGTGAATCCAATACGACCGAAATATCATCTCATTATACACTTCATATATACAAAGGTTTTATCTGTGCAACCTCCGAAATATCACCAAGGAACCGTCAACAGATAGTTGAGATCATTTTCGTATACAAAGATTTACATTTACATAGAAGATGTTCTATGTATATTCTCTTCTTCTACTTCTTGACAGCTCTTACAATAGTCATCGTATCCCAGTCAGCAGTTCAATTAAACAGTGACTTGTTAGCTCTCCTACTAGAGTTCGTATGTCATTCGTTTTCAATATTAGTAGTCGGCATCTGTGACCACCTTTTTCCGTCTTTGAAGCAAGTCAGGGATTATTTCCAGCGAGACTTAGCTACTTGTATATCTATAACATGTTTGTCGGTTAGATATCTACAAGTAACCAGACGCTTATATATTTAATTTTTTTGGATTCTAGTTTTAGGGTCGGGCCTGCTCTGGCTAGTTCATCTGCGAAGCGCAAAAATTTCTGGTATTAGGCAGAAACGGTATCTTAGAATGCCTAATACTTCAGACGTCTTTCCTATTTACCCAGTCTATTAGCAGACCTCGCTGCTAGTTGCTTACATAACAAGGCTGTAGGCAATAAATGTTAGATAACGATTAGGACCTGATTTGATGTTGTTCGAAGGGCTCTAAGTCCTGGTATCTAAGTTTGGTTTATATCTACAAATAAATCCCAAGTAGTTTGCTTTGCTTACTCTAATTGTTATCCCGGTGTCATTTATTAATGGCAGCATAATTTCCGAAACTCTGTGTTTAATGGTGAACAATACTAGTATTTGTGCTGGCTGTTTTCGAGCTCGTTACAAATGCTGCACTCTTCTTGAAACAACAATTTCCCTTCGTCTTTTTTTAAGCAAGGTCGGACTCTTTTATCTTTTATGATAATATTGGAATTAATATCTTTTAAGCTCATACTATGGTCCTACGAGTTTAGGAGAAAATAAGTTCGCCTTTGTATAGCCCCCACTATCCAAGTAGGGCTAACTAACTTAAGTTACTTAAGTGAATGGAGTTGAGAGGTATATAGCTGAGGTCTGACCTACCCTAGCTGGGAATAGACTGTTTCAAAAGAAGCTTTCGGATACTTGACATCCTCCGATGGTAACAGCAGTCCGCCCCTGGCGCCTGCGCGCGCCAGTCGTTTCTTCTTTTCGCAAGGTGGCGCCAATTGGAGATTTCAAGCGAAGCCAGGTCCTTCTCCACCTGGTCCCTCCAACGGAGTGGAGTTCTTGCTCTTTCTCTGCTCCCACGGCGGGTACTGCGTTGAATTTTTTTAAAGCTGGAGTGTTTTCGTCCATTTTGTTGTTGTTTGTTGTTGCTTTAACGGGATTGCTAATCTCCGCTTGGGTGGTAAGGGTCGTTTGTGCTGTCGTCGACGTCATCTAACGGGAGGCCCGGAAACGTGGTGTTTCTATGGGGTCGGACCAAAGGGAGGAGGGTGTTAGATGAATGGGGTTGGTAAGGCATGCAAAGAGGTGGCCAGTGTCATGTGGAGACTCATTGCATGCGGGTATGTCAGGGTCTATTCTGCATAAGTAGGAGTTTAACCTGCTACACTATCCAGAACGAATCGTCCATTTTGTCTTTTAATTCGCTAAACTATGTCAATATTGTCATATATCTCATACAGCTCATCGTTCCATCGATATTTTCGATATTCGCCGTTGCCAACGCTCAAATGACCATAAATCTTCCTCAAAACCATTTCTCTCGAATAGTCGTAACCCCCACATACGAAAACTGATAAATCTACCTTCGCTTGCTAGTCCTAGGGAAATGCTTGGAACAATATTTTTTATAAAACTTATCAATGGGTCAGTCTGTAGTCCATCTCTGTTGTCTAATATGAGTTTAATCGTCCCCGTTAGCTCAACCAGACAGTTTAGACCTTTATTATACCCTGAACAGGGTATATTAAGTTTGTCACGAAGTTTGTAACACCCAGAAGGAATCGTCGGAGACCCTATAAAGTATATATATAAATGATCAGTATGTCGAGCTGAGTCGATTTAGCCATGTCCGTCTGTCTGTCCGTCTGTCCGTCTGTCTGTATATATACGAACTAGTCCCTCAGTTTTCAAGATATCGTTTTGAAATTTTGCAGACGTCATTTTCTCTTCAAGAAGCTGCACATTTGTCGGAACGGCCGATATCGGACCACTATAGCATATAGCTGCCATACAAACTGAACGATCGGAATCAAGTTCTTATATGGAAAACTTTCACATTTGACAAGATATATTCACGAAATTTGGTATATATTATTTTCTAAGGCAACAATGTAATCTCCGAAGAAATTGTTCAGATCGGTTGACTATAGCATATAGCTGCCGTACAAACTGAACGATCGGAATCAAGTTCTTGTATGGACAACTTTCACATTTGACAAGATATATTCACGAAATTTGGTATATATTATTTTCTAAGGCAACAATGTAATCTCCGAAGAAATTGTTCAGATCGGTTGACAATAGCATATAGCTTCCATACAAACTGAACAAATAGTTACTAACAGAAATGCACCTGTGAAGGGTATTTAGCTTCGGTGCAACCGAAGTTAACGTTTTTTCTTGTTTTTAAATATTATTTTATGTAATTTTAACAAGAAACATCTAAAAATAATAAAGTTACTTTAAACTAGTTCTAAATTTTGGCTATTAAATTTTTTTTTTGTAATTTTTGAAGAAATTATTCAGATCAAGTCCCGACCAAAACTATTTAAAGAAAATTTTTGTATTTGTCAATATCTCTTTACAAAAGTTGGCATGAACTATTATTTAAAACAATGATATAGTATCTGATTAAAGTTTTATAGATCGCCGGATTATAGTATTATTTATAGCTGCATAGAAAGCGTAGGTGTATAGAAACTACCTTCAGCATTCTAGTTTTGGTACAATCGAAGCTAAGGTTTTTTCTTGTTTCGAAGTTTTTTGTTATGGAAGCTCATAGACGGCTCAATAAATTATGAATAAATCAAATAATTTAAATTAATTGATTTGATATAAAATGTTGCTTTTAAATATTTCTAAAGTTTTAAATGGGCAATAGGCTTTAAGATCTCATGGTAGACAGCTCCATTCTTACTTCGAATATGTTTTCCAAAATTAGTAGGGAAGAACATACATACCAATATTATTTATATTTGGTACTAAACTTCTTCATGCTATAGGCATATTCTCATATAACATCGCCAAGATATTTGTATTATTCTTATTGTTATTGTTCTTTGTGCCATTGGTAGTCATCATATCAGCTGATATCAAAAAAAAAAAAAAAAAAAAAAACAGCAACACAAATAATGAATGTAATAATGAAGGCATATACTGGAGTGAGTGGCAGTCGCAGTGACAACATCAGCAGCAACAACAACAGACTGCCAAAAATGTCAGCACTACTCAAATCGAACTAATAAGAACATGACATATTCTTGAAAAGCTCTGTCCTTTGACAGCGCCGATTTTTGGTAAACATTCGCAGAATCTCCTTCTTAAGTAAGTATGTATATAGGTACTTTCCTGCGTTGGCACTTTGAATGGAGCGAAGTGTTAAGCTAGTACTAAATACCAAATATATTCGTGTATATAAAATGAAGAAGCGATTGCGATGGCTCCAAAATTCAGACCAGATATTTCTGATGATATTAATTTCATAAAAAATGTGCGCATAAATGTATGTGTACGGATTTATGTGACTTTGTATTTGTCATGGTTCAATCGAAGATGTGATTAGTGCCGTGCAGGTTTGCCCTTTTCGGATTAAACTCAGCCCATAACATGAGCATGACGATTCGCAGATCGTGGCGCGACCTCAAACATTGGAAAGTTAATGAATCGAAAACGGGAAACCCAAATAAAGTTGTATTTGCCAAAAAATACGCATAAGTACACACACACACACATACACATGTGCAAAAGAAGTGGAGAAAATAAATTCGTTTTGATGCAGATGAGGACACATTTGATGCGCGGATCGAATTTCATAAAATATTTTTTGCTCACAGCAAAACATACAAAAATCGAAATCGAAGAATATGCAGGGATAAAAGTTAATAAAGCGAGAATTTTTATATATTTCTCGTTTCGCTCGAAATGAAATTGGATATTTGCATGAGGTATGTTTGCTCAGTGGACTTCGAGCACAAATATGAAATACATTTATGGTATATTCATTTAGTTATACGAAATTAAGGTTGCCCATATGTACATAAGCATACGCTAGTTTATATAGGCTATTTAACTGAGCGTGAAATTTGGTCCGAAAAATATTACTACGCGAACGTTCACAAAATATTCATTGGGAAGAAGAAAGCGCTTTGCATCTTTAATGATATGTTTGGGATGTAATTGTGTAACTTATACATATATATTAAGATGTTTTTTTTATTAATTAATTTTATTATTATTATTACATTATTAATTTTTTTTTTCAATCCCGTCACGAAATTTCCTTGGAAATACCTTAAAAATATTCCCTGAATATTTTAGCCCTCAATATTAACATTAAGAACTGGACCAAGGCATGTAAAAGTTTTCCACTGAAAATACACTACAATCGGGATTTTTTATATTTAAATTCCTACAGGTCAGAGGTATTTTATGTAATGTAACTCACACCGGCGAGGCAGTAAGAGGATTTTTCTATGAATTTCACATTTTTTTCTATACATATGCGCCCAAAAAGGTGACATTTGAATTTAAACTGCGCGCGTCGAAGGATTTGGAGAATTATTTTTTTTTAGGTTGGTAGTACTGTCAGTCACATTTATGTCAAATTTCATGTCAAAATGTTCATTAGTGTTTGAGACACGTGTCGTTTTGTGAGCTGCTAAAAAGGAGTTTTTCGTTTTTTGTGATGTCGAAATTTGTTGAGCAAAGAATTTGCATTAAATTTTGTTTAAGGAATCAATTTTCTGCTGCGGATACGTTGAGGATGGTGCAGAAAGCCTTCGGTGATGAGGCTATGTCTAAAAAAAATGTTTACAAGTGGTATAGTGAGTTCCAAGCCAGCCGTGAACGTGTCGAAGACGAAGAGCGTCCAGGGCGACCATCAACCTCAACCGTAAAAGCTCACGTTCAACAAATCAAAGATTTGGTGTTGAAAAACCGTCGATTAACAATTAGAGACCTTGCTGAAGAAGTTGGCATATCGAAAGGCTCAGCCAATAACATTTTGTAGGATGTTCTGGGCCTCAAGCGCGTCAAATCTCGACTGGTATCGAAAACATTGAATTTTTTGGAAAAAAGGCGTCGCGTTGAAGTGTGTGAAACGATGTTTTACGCCTACCAGAGTGTCATGAAATGCATTATAACTGGCGACGAGACTTGGATCTATGCTTACGACCACGAAACAACCGATTAATCGAGCGAATATCGTGCCAAAAGAGAGCCGAGACCAAAAAAAAAAAAAATCGCGCCAAAGTCGCTCAAAAATCAAGGTCATGTTGACTGTTTTCTTCGATTATCGTGATGTTGTGCATTATGAATTCCTTCCAACTGGTCAAACAGTAAACAAGGAATATTATTTGAACGTTATGCGTCGTCGCCTAAAAATTCGTGATCATTTCACCAAAAACTCAACCCATATCGTTCCGCAACCACCGTATTCACCTGATCTGGCGCCGTGCGACTTCTGGCTGTTCACCAAGCTCAAAAGACCGCTCCGGGGACACCGTTTTTTACGATAGAGGAGATTCAAGCCGCAGCGAAGACGGAACTGAAGGCCATCCCGGAAAGTGACTACAACCAGTGTTTCGAAGATTGGAAAATCCGTTGGCATAAGTGCATTGCATCGGGAGGGGATTACTTTGAAGGGGATTAAATTGATTTGGAAGAATAAATAAAGAATTTTCAAAATAAATACAATGTCATTATTTTTTGGGCACTGTAGTATCTCGTAAATGACAGGAGCTATAGAAAAAATGTACATGACAAATTTATAGGAAATTTTATTTGCTATAATAAAGGTTCAAGGTCAAAATCGCTATCATTATTACATCTCGAGATATTCGGCTGTATGCAATTTTCATAGATTTTTTAATACATACTGTTAATAAAAAATGCGAGAAATTTTTTGCAATTAACTGAAATATTATTTAATACCGAATTCTATTAAATAAAATGTTAAATCAAAAGGTTAAATAAAAGTTAATTAAAAAATTTAGTCTCAACTGCACCCTCTGAACGTTATCGACGGTATGATCGTTTTTCCCATTGCCTACTTTGCTAAATAGTCTGATTGCTCCCGTTTTCCCAATTGGACCAATCAGAATGCGCCACATCAGTTTATGCGTAAGCAAGTAGGACTTAAAATAATTGCTCCCGCTTTGCTTATTAGACCAATCACAGCGCGCCACGTCAGTTTATACGTAAGCAAGTAGGACTTACGAGGATTACGTGAATCATGCTGCCAGATCGTTCGTAACACATACCATCTATAAACAACAGAGCCATGTGTAGAAAATCAGGGAAGTGAGGAAAGATCTCTGAGCGCCATTCACTTGGGAGTGGCCAGAACCGATTCTTTCACATTTGGCTCCAATACCTCACGACTGCCGGTCTTAGACCAAGTATCTTCTGGGTAACCAAAAACTATCCGTTTGAAGGCGAAATAAAGTGAGAATGCGAATCATCGTTCTCCATTATTATGTGCTGGGTTTGGAACGCGCAACGTAAAAAAACATCGCAAATAAAAAAGACACAACAGCCTCGGATGAGAGATCCCAGACTCATTGCCAGTAATAATACGTTTTATGACATCTTGGTAGTTGGAAGGCATTGTTTCACAAACGTTAACGCCACGCTGTTTTTCGAAAAAGTTTAGTGATTTTGGAACCAATCGTGATTTCACTTTTTTTTACCCAAATGATCTTGCAAATGGTTTTCACTGATCACTATGATATTCCAGCGACGATATTCTAAAATTTTTGATTTACAGAAAACGGTGACCGTCACCATTTCGGGCGGATAGGACATATAACATAAACCAGGCGTCAACTCCTTCTGATAGCTCTTAAACAGCAGCAAACACTGCCGTGAATCGGTTCTAACTTTCAAAGGTAAAAATCGAATTATGTACGAGGTGTGTTCAAAAAGTATCGCGAATTTTGTGTTTTTTCAAAAATTATTTATTTATTCATGAATATCTATTTTGTCCCCTTCAAAGTAATCCCCATGAGATATTATACACTTGTGCCAACGGTTTTTCCAATCTTCGAAGCACTTCAAAAAATCATTTTTTTTATCTTCTTCAGCTCCTCCTTCGATGCCGTCTTTATCTCGTCAAGAGAAGCGTAACGTCGTCCTTTCATGGGCCTCTTCAGTTTAGGGAACAAGAAAAAGTCACAGGGGGCCAGATCTGAAGAATACGGTGGCTGCGGCATCATTAGTGTGTTGTTTTTGGCCAAAAAGTCGCGCACAAGCAACGATGTGTGTGAGCAGGGGCGTTATCGTGGTGCAAAAGCCAATTTTTGTTCTTCCACAAATCCGGGCGTTTCTGGCGGATTGCTTCGCGCAAATAGCGCATAACTTGCAGGTAATATTCCGACCGTTCTTCCCTGTGGCAAGAACTCATGATGCACCACGCCCCTGCAATCGAAGAAAACTCTCAGTTACGATTCGCGATACTTTTTGAACACACGTCGTATATCGTATATCACACAATTCTTTCGAATATTTAAAAACTTATCGAATCATGAAGTGCATTTAGAAATATTTACATATTTGAGTTTCGGAAACAAGAAAAAATGCAGACATACAGCCTGAACGAATATTGTTTGCTTCTATTTTTCTATAAGATCATACTTTGTGGCTTATTTATGTAATTTTTTTGACAAGTTCATTATTATGATTGTCTCCATGCAGTCGGCATTAACACATTCAAAACTGAATGCAGCAGCTGTTACTGCATCCGCACGTCAAAATTGTGTAGCGCATTTCCGATAGGATCAAGTGCAATAAGCAAATCTGTATGAGCATACGTGACCCTGTAAGAAAACAAATTCATAAATAAAAAGCAGATTGGTTTAAGCAAAAAACCAACGACAGCCAACAAAATTACTAAGTGTTTAATTATAAAAAAAAGCCTACCTAACTCTTTATATAGCTACACACTTTAAAGGGTTATACCGCCTAGAGCAACAAAAAACAAATGAATGCTTGACGATATGTTCTGCGGGTCGGCATAAATGGAATTCGAAATTTCAAGAGGACCTCTACGGCGACGGTGATTATGGTATAGATATAAAAAGTTGTAAAAATAATTTATAATACATCGCAAACAACGCGATAGATAATATCACTGTTGTTATACCATAGGTTGAGTTAGGTTAAGTCGTAAGGTTGACACTCGCGTGAAAGATAGAAAAAGATCTCACTTGGGCAGCTATACCTATCCATAAAATCTTAAAAATTAATCTTTACACTACCCAACTACCTATCTAATACCAGCTAGATTTGGCGAAACTGCTTCTACCGAGATATTTCATTATGTATGCCTTGCTAAAGCTGGGTAATAGAGGAAAAAGTACTTAGAGGATGCCAACTCACCTTTTCACATACAGCTTTGTCAAAGAGCGTTCTAAAAATGATCCGCATGCCAGCTTATTTAAAAGTTTTCAATCAGAACATCTACAACACTGCGAATAAACGTAAATTGAATAATACTTGTATTTGTAGTATAGGTACGATTAAGTTCGATGTAAGATCCCGGTATCGAGCTTGGACTACTATACAATAGTCCCCGAAGCCATAAAATTATAATCCTTTATCCAGTCTTATGAGTCGGCAAAGCGTCTTGTGTCCATTATATAAAGATGTGATTTTTTAAGAGCTTGATAACTTTTTAAAAAAAAACGCATAAAATTTGCAAAATCTCATCGGTTCTTTATTTGAAACGTTAGATTGGTTCATGACATTTACTTTTTGAAGATAATTTCATTTAAATGTTGACCGCGGCTGCGTCTTAGGTGGTCCATTCGGAAAGTCCAATTTTGGGCAACTTTTTCGAGCATTTCGGCCGGAATAGCCCGAATTTCTTCGGAAATGTTGTCTTCCAAAGCTGGAATAGTTGCTGGCTTATTTCTGTAGACTTTAGACTTGACGTAGCCCCACAAAAAATAGTCTAAAGGCGTTAAATCGCATGATCTTGGTGGCCAACTTACGGGTCCATTTCTTGAGATGAATTGTTGTCCGAAGGTTTCCTCAAAATGGCCATAGAATCGCGAGCTGTGTGGCATGTAGCGCCATCTTGTTGAAACCACATGTCAACCAAGTTCAGTTCTTCCATTTTTGGCAACAAAAAGTTTGTTAGCATCGAACGATAGCGATCGCCATTCACCGTAACGTTGCGTCCAACAGCATCTTTGAAAAAATACGGTCCAATGATTCCACCAGCGTACAAACCACACCAAACAGTGCATTTTTCGGGATGCATGGGCAGTTCTTGAACGGCTTCTGGTTGCTCTTCACCCCAAATGCGGCAATTTTGCTTATTTACGTAGCCATTCAACCAGAAATGAGCCTCATCGCTCATCGGACACGGACGCGAAACACATTTCGAACCGAACACTGATTTTGGTAATAAAATTCAATGATTTGCAAGCGTTGCTCGTTAGTAAGTCTATTCATGATGAAATGTCAAAGCATACTGAGCATCTTTCTCTTTGACACCATGTCTGACATCCCACGTGATCTGTCAAATACTACTGCATGAAAATCCTAACCTCAAAAAAATCACCCTTTATTTACTTAGGCATTTAATTTCTATACCAGCTCGATGAGAAACCTGAAAGCGTGAGCTTTTTGGTCTCGTAAATGCAGGACAGTTAAGAAAGAAATATTGAAAGGTTTCCGCCTCATCTTCTTCCAGACTGCTACTGCAGCTGGCATCCGGAAAGATTCTCAACCGTACAGAATGTGCGCCGATAAGTGTAACCGATTAAAAAAAGCCATAAATTCGGTTTGGAAAATTATTTTTATTTATTTTAAAGTACAAAATGTGTGAAAATAATCATAAATTCAGGACCAATTCACTTTTGCTCGATATGGCCATCTTTTGCTTTAACTATGGCCTTGAGACGGGCAAAAAACGAATCGCAAGCTGCCCGAATGTCACTTGCCGGTATTTTGGCCCACTCACGGACAATGGCTTTCTTCAGCATCTCGAAACTGGTGTATTTTTTACTTCGGACCTTGCTCTCCAAAATGGCTCAGATAGAATAATCTATTGGATTCGCATCTGTTGAATTCGAGAGCCATTGAAGTTCGGAACGTTGTTTTTCAGCCATTCTTGGTTCACTCGCGCTTTGTGAGACGGTGCTGATTCTTGTTGAAACGTCCATGGTTTGCGACCGAAATGTTTGTTTGCCAACGGCTTCAAAGAGGCCTCCAGAACACTTTCCCGATAATATGTCATATTTACTTTGACGCTAGGCTCGATGCGGTGACAGAGGCCCAAACCATTATTTGTGGCAGTTGCTGCCTCCTGGTGGCCAACCGATGACTTAGATTTTCGTATGAAGGATCGGTCAAGTAAACACTATCATTTTGAGAGTTTACGAATTGCTCAATAAGAAAAATTTTTTCGTCAGAAAACACAATGTTCGGAATTTGACCGCTTTCGGCCTCTTACGTCTTACTCGTTGCTACTTTGGTGTGAGATCGTGGGCCGTTTGGAACTTGTAAGGCTTGACCTTGAGCTCATTTTTCAATATGCGTCGGATACTGCGGTTGGATATTTGCAGTTCTTTAGCCATTTGATTGGCGCTTCGACGTGGATTTCGCTCAAGTCACTTCTTCACTTTCTGAACCATCTCACGTGACGTTGCAGTCTTTTGATGACCACCTCCATGGCGTTTTGCGATGCTATCAGTGTCATTGTAACGAGTGATAGTGCGATAAACAAAAAACTTTATTCACATTAAGGTGTTTGAGCTCACGAACAATTGCTGACTGTGATTTTCCAGCTAAATTCTTGTATAAAGCAATCACACTATTACGTTTGAATTCCATCGCTGATCACTTTTTTTGCGTTCACTTTTGGCAAAACGCTTTTGTTCACTTGTGAACAATACTCCGAACTGTCACTCAGCAAATTTATAAACAGCTGATTCCAGTGCGACAGCTGCGCGAACGGTATGAAGTTGGTTACACTTCGAACAATCCCAACAACTAGGGAAAGGCTGATCTTACTGAGGGAAAGCAGTTCACTAGATCTCTTATGATCGATCTTGGACCAAAGAAATCTCTCAACAGGGCATGAACAGAGGGTAGTCCAGCGCTGGCCAAGCTACAGCGAATACCAACTATCTAGTAGTAGAGAGCACGAGTAGAATGTAGTAATGACTCGTTCCCTTTCTACTGACAACGGAGCTAGAGTGCCTTCCTTGCCACCTATACTGATCTTATCACACAGTTATTCCTTACCATTAGACATTCTCCGAAAGCACGGTTGGTGATCTCAAGTCCAGTATATGCCGCCCTGCGATTAGATTGCATAGTAACTTCCCTGAAGGAGGATGCACACTAGAGCTGCAACCTCGGCTTCAAAAACACTGCAATAGTCAGGAAGTCTAAAACTGAAATTTGTATAGAGTTTCTGGTGATATATATATATCCACCATCTTTCCCGCAAGCTTTGAAGTGTGCGAGAATTTCCAATTGTTTAGACTTGTGCTTATTAAGAAACTCAGATTATGTTACCTGACAGCAACTTTCGCGGCTATATAATTCCAGGCGATATCTATGGGAACTATATGCAAATGGTATTAAATGCCATAGTTTTGAGAATGTGTTCCTTGTTCTCTCCTCAAAGTTAGTCTGCCATGAAGGCTGTTTATCCAGGACAAGCCTTCAATTCTTCACCGTGTCTTTAGACTAAAGACGAATGTTTCCGCTTCACGGCAGTACTGTCTACGGAATCTTGCACATCCTAGTAAATATAAAATGCTCAGTTTTACGTTCGAGCTCACAGTTCTTAAAAATGCACAATTGAATGCTGAGCGAATGCCTTCAAGCAAATGGTTGATAGATTCCATACGTTTGTATTTCTCACAAGGCTGTACTTCAGCTCTCTTTTTCACGTCACTGTTGTTGCATTGCTAGATCAAGCATACTCACAGATATTTACTTAATACACACTTGCTGGTGGTTCCCCTATCCAGTTTCACCCGCATTTTCGTTGCTAAAACTACTTTCGCGCCACACACTAGTACATATTTGTTGAATGGGGCAACTTAACAACTTTTTGATTTCTGCACGAAATACGGTGGAACAACACTGTGTCGCCGCTGCAACAAGACACGCTGAAATGATGAATGCGGGGAGGTGGCGGTGTGCCCAAGTGGTTGTTTCGAATTCGCGTGTCAGCCTATCAACGCCAAGTGTGGCACAATGTTGGCGCTGCCGCTCTATTTGCTACAAAACTTTGCTGATTGTTTCGTTGTTGTTGCCTTTCTGTTGTTTGCTTTCGACAACAGTGTGTTGCACAAACTTTTAGCAGCCCGTTACGCGCAGCGATTTTCGTGCACATGCCGTACGTTTGTGTACACATACATCCATACATACATATGTCTTTCCACAAGCGTTCCGAATTCGCAGCGCCCATGTGGGTTGTATGCATGAGCTTTCTATTACCTCGCTCCCCGCGCTCGTCCTCTGCTATGCTGTTGGATCACAGCCAAAGGGTTTTACACGCTAACAAAGTGTTCAGTTGAGTAAAAATCGTTGTAAGCAGTACACACATTGTCGATAGTTGTTGTTGCTTTGAGTTTTATTCTTTATTTTCCCACTCCAGTTAGTCGCCACATTCTCCAACATTGTACTACCATAGATATGTATGTAAGTACATACATATGTAACTGTAACTAGACACACAATTGTGATTGCAATGCAAGCTGCTATTGTTGTTGTATCAGCCAGCAATACAGTTGGCAATTTGTTGAAATAACTTAATAGAGTTGGCCAAATCGAAAAGTAGATATGGCTTAGCATTGAGCCACTGACCTCTAAGGTCACGCGTACAGAAATCAATAGCCACTAGAAGGCAAGAATAAGCCGAATTATTGCAGTTACATAAAAGTGGGACATATTTAAATACGTACTAACTGTATATACCAGGTATAGTTCGGTTTCAAAATACCAAGAAGTGGTAAGCTATGAACTAAAATGAGAAAACGCAGTCATCTATCCTAGCAGAAACTGGTATAAACGTCTTAAAATGGTTTACCAGGCGAATGCTCAAAATAGATATGTGCGTTCTTATCACCTTTGAGTTCAAAGCTATTTTAAATCAGTTTCGAGAACGTCATTTGAGGTGCTTGCTGTCTGGTTCTCGCAAATGTCCTTATGGAATATTATTTGTGGTAAGTTCAACCTTTATTGATTTTTTAGGCATATCAATGGACCGGCGTTCTAAGCCTTGCAAGAGAGGGCCTTGGGGGCTTATAACTTGGTTGCGAACCAAGCCCTGGATATCGCTTCTCTGCTCACACACCTTCATGAGAGGCTTGGGAAAGAAAGATTATCTGGTGGAGAGGAGCTGTAAGCTTTATTTAAGGTTGAATCAAAGTCCAGTTTTAGAGTTCGTGACCATTGCAGCATCTTCCAAGTGGACTTGGTTGCCATAAAGGTAGCAGAAGTTCTAACGCAGGGGGTGTCATGAGTTATGGTTATGCTTCTGGATTAAACAGTTACAGTCGTAAGATTATACCCAATTTTTACTCTTACATTCTCTCTGCGCACCCTGGAAACGTGAGTAACCCTTGTATAAGATGCGGTAATCAACCTGTGTGAAGCCTGGGGTCACGGCTAAAAGAAAATAAGCTTCAGGGGAGCCCCTCTCACATATTTAACTTAAAGGTTCGCTGAAATCTAATTACAGCTTCTGTTCACAAGCGGGTCGCTATGTAAATGTGTATAAAACTCTATAGTACTTGCCTAGAAAGGTTGTGCGCTGGGTTTGGAATCCGCCATGTGGAAGTCCTTCCAATGAAACAGAAACCACAACCTCGGATGAAAGGCATTACTTTTGGTCAGCCTAGAAATCTAATTCAGAATCACTCTTGCCAACAGGTTTCAATTTAGACTGAGGATTTAATCGAAAATTAAAATCCTCTCCTAACGAAAAAAAGCCAAACTCTACAAGTCCCTCATCACGCCAATCAAGAAGCAGCGGCTGCGTTGGCTAGGTTATATTGTACGGATGGAAGAGAACACTCAAACTTTGTAAGTTTTCGATTGAGTAACCGTCGGCGATAGCAGAGGAAGAAGAAGACCTCCACTCCGTTAAAAAGAGCTGTTATTAACTTGGCTATAACCGCGGGTATACGGCAGTAAAGAAAACGAAAAAGAAAATAAAGAAAATCAGTGCAGTCTCTTTCTGAGTGGTGACTATCTATTCCGATGTTAAGGCAGCGACATTAGACTTGAATTCGCAGACTGTGCGCCCAAGACTATTCAAGGAATGTGGAGCCTATTATCTCTACTGTAGAGTTATTTCATTGGTTTGGATATCTGGTTACAGCAGTGTGGCAGGAGCTTGCTAGGACAAGTTCTTAAGTCTCAATAACTGCGGAATGGGAACTGGTAGAAGTTCCCGTAAACATTTGGTTTGTGGTTCGCTTTTGGATTGTTGGACCTCAGAACAACTCAGCAAACGTTGGTCAACTACTAGCAGCTATCCTTCTAGTTCAGGGTATATCGTAAGAGGTCTAATGAAGTCTGAGCTCTCACTGTCACCTATCTCTCCATGGTTGCAGGAGTTCTAACTGGACACTATTCGATAGGGATTCAAGCAGTAGGATTAAACATCTTACCGGATGCCAGCTGCATCAATTGTTTGAAAGTAGCTGACATAGGATCATCTCAACATTTCCTCCTCGAATGTACTGCGTTTGCCAGATAAAGGCAAAAACTGGTATCACATATTTTTAGACATCCAGCGGAAGAGCGGAAATAGAAAAAAAACACCCAAGGAGGTTTTAATAGGTTTAGGACTTCTTTGCCGTTGTTTTCGATTGGCTTCAGAAAAGACTACTTGAAACTTTAAGTATAATTCTCGCCATGCTGATGGATCTGCCATCTAATCATACATACATAACCTAATTAACGTTATAGAGCCAGGAACACAGGCAATAGTGAAATCTTGGTTTTATAATTGTGTAAAAGATGATAATTCTCGGATATGTACCAGGTTGGTGGAGTTACTCACTTTAGTATCGTGAGAATATCAATCTTCAAAAACACATTTAGGATGATTATGGAAACCAAGTCCGATTTGGATATCGTACTTTTTCAAATCTATCAGCGCTGAGGTTCTTTGTTGGTTTCTGATAGTACTAATACCGATAAATAAATTTTTTAGCAGAAACGTCTAAAAATTCCCCAAAAAAAAATTATGCAAAAATTAAAGCAGTAAATCTTCCCACTATAGGTTTATGGACAATAACTGTTCACTATTTCATTATCAAGTCTTGGTTCTCTCTCTTAAGACGAAAAAATTCTTTGGATCGTTTGATTTTAATACAGTTCCAAGCAACTGGTATCTTAGGATTACGTTTTCTTGACTTTTAATTATTGAAAATCTTTTACTAGAGCTATTTTGATCGAATTTCTTAAATGTTCTAAAATTATCTCATCAATCTAGAGCTTTGCGAAGTTAATTCAACATAAGATAGACTACTCTGCCACAGCTTCATCCATTCAATTCGGTGATGTTAAGTACAGTCAACAAATCAGTGCTCAGTCCTTTCCTATTTAACGAAATCAATGCCCTCTAATAATAACTTAAAGCGTATACTAATGTTCGGGGATGATTTTAGTTATACAATTTGCCTTTAAAGTGTATTCTTGCCTCAATGTTAATTTAGTAAAACGCAAGGTTTTTATTTCCGTCTAAAGATATATTATCAATCATTATTACTGCATATTTAACACACCTCTTTATACTTACAGCTAAATAGGTATATGTATCCGTACATAAGGACTAAATTTATTTTGCTTTGTGAATGCTTCTCTGATTTTGTGGAATATTTTAAGCAAATGGAAGACTAAAATTACAAATTTGTATGTTTGTATATACTTACTATATACAAATGTGATACTATATATTTACAATGAATATAATTATATTGCGCAATTTTCAACAACAACATTGAAGCATTAACATATGTTTGTATTTATTCTCTTACAGAGACTAGAAATTCTAAAAAAAAAAATCTAGCATAATACTTAAGAATTAAAGGAAGCACTTAATTAGAGTAGATATTTTGGAAGAATTCAGTAATTTACTATTGCCACAGCTTAGAATCTATAATACAAGTGTTGATTTGTTATATTTTACATGAATTTTTTTTATCATTTCAGTTTTCGATTGCTTGCGGTGATGACATACATTTCGCTAGCAATATTTATTGTCCTTTAGTATTTATTTTTGTTGTGTTTAAGGCCATTTTTAGACTTATAGTTTTATGTACACGTGAATCTTTTTTACACCTTAATCTACATCACAGTTTTGAGTTTTAGTTACAAAACTTCTGCAAGTTTCTTGCTGGCGTCTACTGTGCGCTCGAGTTCTCAGCAGAATCATCTGGGTGGGCAAAAGCTGAAGTAAGGAAACAATTTGCAGTGAAGCGAGTAGAAGCGCTTTGGATCCTTTGCCAAATCGAAACCGTCCACCTTGACGACATTCCACTGATTTCGCATGTGCGCATAGCTGAAGGAAACCTGATCCGGAAAAGTGTCCGGACGTATGTGCTCCATGGGCTCCAAATGTGAATGGAAGTTCTCGACAATGCGCAGCGGCACTTTTAGTAGATGTTCTGTAATAATAATAAATAGATTTTATTAAAAAATAATAAAAATTATAAGAGAATGAGATTATCGATTATATTGGATTGAGAATGTTTCTAACATCGCGTAAGTTTGGTTGTAATGTACTTTAAGGAATATAATTATCGAACAAAAAACCTGTTTCCACGAGAAAATACATATAAAATTATTTAAAGAGTGGTTTAAGCACCGACTCAAGTCTAAACTCTACTTTATCCTGTGTAATCGTGCAGAGGCTACACTTAATGAGAAGTTTAGGAGTGTGCTGCGCTCCACACCGACAATAGCACTTAATGCCATTTATATACAGCATCCGTGGAAATTGTTGCCAGGTACATGGTTGTGAAAAAGAATACACTAAATTTCTATCAACCTTCAAGGGAATAGCTGAAAACTTTGAACACTGCGTCGCAGAGTCTACTCAGCACACGTATAGACGAGGGAGATGTGTTTGGGTAGGAGTCGGTGAAGAAGAGGCGGTTGGTCGAAACAAGGTGCTCTCCGTGTATCTTAGCTTTAGGCTAACGGACCACTGTAGTGTTTTTCAGGCCAAAATGGATGTTTTTAAGATGGCAGTATACGTTCTGCTACGAACTGCAGCCTCTTTTACGGAGGTAAGCATTCACTCTGACAGCAAGGCGGCTTTGGTAAGCGCCTTGCTCCCTCACCATGCGCTCAAAGATAGTCAAACCAGTCATCATCAGTCTTGTTTGGGTGCCTTGTCATAGCGGAATCGACAATGAGCTTGTCAAAAGAAGCCACCCTTGCTCCGCTTACATCACAATGGGAACGATTTGGATCCTTATTGGTATTTTATAAAGTATTCTAGCACTGGACTAATGGACCTCGCGTAAGCTTATCAGGCACTGGGCAACAAAAGTACCTAATACTGTTTTAAATTACAGCTCCAAAAACACTCTAAGGTATCCAATAGATTTCCTGAAGACCTCCTAAATAAACTACTATTTCATTCACGTAACTACCGTTCCGGCTCGGTCTCAATTGTACGGAAGTTCCCGTATTCAGTAGAAATTCATTTAATTTATTGAAAGAAAACTAACTCACCGATGATAAAGCCCATGGTGACGTCATCAGGAAACCGTATTTTCCGCCCGATACTAATGAACTTGCCACCGCCGGCTATTGGCAACATTTTCATAGTGAGCGCGCGACTCAGACAGAAGCCAGCGCCGCCAGTTGCGAACCAAAACGAAATCTTCTCGCTCGCTGTCTTATTCTTATGCGTTGTTGTGGGGTACTGTTTTGGATAAAAATGTTGGCATTAAATTTTTGGATTCTTTATTAGCGATAATATAAAAACTTACACTGTCCAGATGTATCTCCAGCGGCGAAAAAATACTCGGCTTGCCGAGGTACCAATCAACTGAAGGGCTGTACTCGTCCAAGAGTTTGACCAAGCGCGGAACATTCACATAGTTGTCGTCATCGAAATGGCAAAACCACCTGTAAGTAATTAAAAAAAAAGTGAGTTGTATATATGAATAAACGCTAAACACTTTTCACATCTAAAACAACATCGGATGGCAGTAAATGCGGAAATGTGCTCTACTAAAACCGCGAGATCGCTCAATTATGTCATTCACACGCACTCATAATTTCATTCATTCGCTTGCTTATGGCTGTCGTTCGCATAGTTCGTTCACACATTTGAATTTGATATCTGTGCGATTGCGGCTAATGCCTGGTACTCACTCCTCTAGTGGTACTACAAATATTCATTTTATTTAAGAGCTCCAACGGGTGACGTATGACTCTGGATGTTAACCGTTTCAGAAAACAAATACGAATGGTTTGTTATATATTACGGAACGGGAAGTGGATAAAAGATTGTACATACATGACATTACTGCTCGTTAGTATTGCGACAGATTTTCCAAATTCAAATTAAATAAATTTTATTAAATTTTCTCACTATGTATTTTTAGAGTAATGACTTTAAAAATTATTTCGAAACAATTTTTGTCGCAGAAAATATGTTTATTTAAAGAAATTTACTTCTTTCGAGAATAGAAATATCAGTTCCAAAGAGAGTAAGTAATCACAGGTTGTTCTTCTATAGAGATGATTTCACTTTTTAGAGAGAAAATTTCAGATATCTAATGCTGAGGGCCTAGGTCGTGTACAGACAGACAGGCCGACAGATGTACTTGGCTAAATCGACTCATCTCTTCACGCTGATTATATATGTACATATATATATATATAAATGTATATGTATTTTATAGCGTTTCTATTTTGGTGTTACGAAAACATAATAAATTCCATCCAGGGTATGGTAAGTAGGCAGATAGGATATCTATCTGGCGACGCATCTATAGGCCTTTAGGAGGCCAATTGGGAAACAACAGTGACTAAAGTCCTCTCACTCTCGTATGTAATCTCTGAGAAACCTTGTGCTTCTGATGAAGTGCATCAATACCAAAGTTCTATCCGTGCAACCTCCGAGACATTGTCAAAAAGGCCTGCCTTTATACTAGAACTTTGCCGCTGAAAAGATTAGGCTTCACTTTTGACGCTGGAATTACATCCCAAACATTTTTCAAATTTATAAACAAAATATTTGAGAAAAGAGAAAAGTTTTATAATAAAATAGGGAAAAATATTCCTAAGCCCTTGTGTAGATAACGTTCCTTAAAAACAGCTTTGCCAATTTTAGTCAGCTAGTATTTGAGGGACCAAGTATCACGGCATTTTGAAAAAAAAAAACTATTTTTGGGAAAATCGCCTGGTCTAGAGTGTACGGCAAGAGGTTATCCTTTCTAATTTTTTTGTGGAAAATTCTACAGTTACAAATTTTGGAAAGCATATAAATTCTATACAGAAATCTTGACGGTATTGACATTAGAATCGAATGGCTACTGCTAATCGATGCCGCAAAAGTGGGAAACAGGGAACGTGGTAAGTCTCAGTTGCTGTAAGGCAGCGGCAGTTGTCACTAAGAACCTATTGAGAGCTATCTTAGATTCTTAAGTAAAATTCTACTTCATGCTCTTATAAACCCAATAGTCAAGTTTTAAAATCAAACTCATCCAAATTGATTAACCCTTAGAAAGACACAAAATGTTTTTCTGTTATTTTTCTTTTTCTCTAATTATAGCCTGATTAGAGTATATTAAGTTTGTCATGAACTTTAAAACCCTGGAAGGAATTGTCGGATACCCTACAAAATACAATTATATATATATAAATATATATATATATAAATGATAAGATTGGCGTTCTGATTCAATTTAGGGATGCCAATTGCTCTTGTTGTTCTAATGGTCATCTAGTTCCAGTTCGAGTGGTAATTATCAGATAAGTTGTCATCGCGGTCATCCAATGATAGGAAACGTGCAGTTTCGATGAGATCGGACTATAAAGAGAAGATTATCAGATGTGTAGGGTTATCTGGGCATGCAAAGTGATGGTTAGAGCCATGCGGCGACTCGTTGCGTGCTGGACATATATTTGATACGACTGTGTCGAACCTGTATAAGTAGGAGTTTAACCTGCTACAGTATCCAGAACGAAGCTGCGGAAGGGTCGATATCGATTCTCGCGGCAACTCGAGCTCGTCGTCTACAATGGGAGGTGGTTTAACTCCAAGTACGCTATTCACTGAGATGGAGTCGGTGAAGGTGTATATGGCTGCACTGTGAATGACGGGCGGTCAGTGCAGGTCCGAAGCTAGTTGCGTCTGAAGTCTGATCGGCATATAGTCTTACTCATATGTCATCGGTTTAGTTGAGGAAGAACCTCTTGATGCTACTCGGAGGCGGTTACGAGACAAGCAGGTGACTGCAGCGATAACTTCTGCGAAACCACCCCAGCAGAAACTGTTTGGAGAGGAGCACATTATGCTTCTTAATTGAGAGCATACAGCCTCACTGTGCAGATGTTCGATAGGAGACCTCAAGAGGAATTCCGTTATGGTCGGGAGTGCAGTGTTCTGATATGTCTGAAGCTTCCGCTTCTACGTTTCACTGGATCCAGGCGACCATTTTGGTCCGTCAACCCGTCTGCCTCTACTTACATACGCGAATTAGTTCCATAGATTTCAAGATATCCCTCTGAAATTTTGTACACATTCTTTCCCCTCCCAGAAGCTGCTTATTTCTTGGAACCGCCGATATCTGACTGCTATAGCATATAGCTATCATACAAACTTAAATATTGGATTCTTGAGTAGAAATATTTTGTATTTGACAAGATCACTAAGGCGTCGCTACAATCACGAAACATATTGTTCCGGTTGGACCACTATAACTTACAAGTTAAAGTATCAAAATCGAGCTCTTTTATGGACACTTTTTTGACGAGATATCTTCACGAAATTTGTCATGCTTTACTGTCCTCTTGGCCTTGAATCTCCAAAGAAATTGCTAAGATCGAACGTTAGCTACAGACCTATAAACTGACAAACTCAAGTGTGACTGACTCAAGTTCAAGCGGCCAGGCTGGCTAGGTCATGTCGTCCGAATGGGTGAAAACAGGTCATCTCGTAAAGTATTCGACGCAACGTTCGCCGAAGGAAGCAGGGAAGAGGAAAACCTTCACTTCGCTGAAAATACCAGGTGGAAAGGGAACTGGCTATACATGGAGTCTCCAATTAGCCTACAGTTGGAGTCTCCAGCGAAAAGAAAAACGACCGCAAACTCGACTATTACCACCTAAGCGGTGTCTACGCCAATATGGAAGAAAAAGAAGTGTGGTCGGTCTGCGAACAGACGGAGAGTATAAATTATTTCTGTTCTAATAAGCCTGCAAAATATCTTTATTTTCCCACGCTGCATGGCGTAACTGAAATGCTGTTATAAAAGTGTTGCAAAAGTGAATGTGCTACAACGATTACAGCTATATTAAATAAATATTTGTGGCAATTAAGAAACATTAACATTAATTATATTTCAAAGAAAAGCAACACCATGCGGTTGAGCAAGCAAAACTATTTAATTATGAATACACACACACATATATACATGCCGCCTTTATTGGTTAACATTTTCCACACAATTGATTGGCTCTTTATAAATTCTTAATTATTGGCCACTTTAGTGAATGTTGTCATGCATTGTTGTTGTTGCAAATTTAAACAGCCTTTATGAAAAAGCAATTATGTTCGATTATTATTAAAATTATGAAAGTTGAAAAAACCCTGGCTAATTTACACGCACATATACACACAGACATGTAAATACATGGCTAAAGCAATAAGAGTACATATCCGTCAGTGGATATATATGTACATATATAGTATAGGGTATATGCACAGTTGTATTCGCACGCAAAAACTCACAGACATTAAACCATTTAACGCCCAGCTTAATGCGTTTAATCAGTCGAAAGCCAACGCAACACTGTGTTGCAACAACAAAAAACACATGCGCTATTCGAGAGCAAGCGGAAAAATGCAAACAGGAAACAAGTGACAGCAATTGGAGCGGCATCATTAACAGCAACGCCACAGAAAAACACCCGTTTTTTTATTACTCTGCAAATGTTTCACGTTTTTTTTATAATTTTTTATTGTTTTACTTTTGTGCAACAATATGTCGAAATAATTGCGGTCTGCCACATCAGTTGGTTGTAGCATAACAATTGCACTGAGTCTACAGTTAGCTAATGGCCATGGGACGTGGTTTTCACCACAAGTGGACAATACATTGGTATAGTTCTAAGCACCAGCGTCCAGCCACTTCGTCACTTAACTGTTGTGCGGTGCCCGCTTGCGGACAATTTCTTTCATTCGTGCGTTTCTCGGTTGTGAAGTGTTTGAATACATCACCATTTCAGCGGTTTTGCGCACTAATATTATGGAAAAAAATAAACGTTAACATCGACTGCTTCGATGCCTTAATACCCTTCACAGTTGCAGGTTAGACTAGGTTATACTGGCCGGCTGTTACGCCGTATACAGACCTACTGGTCCTTAGTAAAGCTAGCGATGGCTCTCTTTAAATTCAGGTGAAGTATTCATGACGTCAGCGAACCTAAGAGCGTTTTGACATCAAAGCTTGATACTTCGTCTGGTTCTTGGACTGCGAAGCTGCTAGATATTTAGAATGTATTCCAAATAATGGTGAAAAATGGCTTAGAGGTGTTCCAGCATCTCTCTTATGCTTACTTGGGCTCGCACCGTGACCGTGAAGAGTCGATTCGGCGCCGTTCGCTGCACTGACATATGTAACGACTTGGCGCATTTAACTTCGAGATCTTAAATTGAAAGCGTACAAAATTTAACTTGTGTAAAAACTAAAGCCACTCGACCTTTCCAAGTGACAGCGCTATACTCTATGGGCTTTTGAAAAGTGAGAAGATCCATTAAAATTTTTTCTGTGGGGATATGTAAAGCCTAAGATCTATACGCACAATCCCTTGAAACAAAACATTACGCGTGTGATTCGCCAGTTATCAGCCGAACCAGTCTTCGAAAATTGGACTCAACAGATAGACCATCTGCGACGTAGCCACCTCACGCATTCGCCTTCACTTCTCACAGAAGTTGGCTGCCACAAATCAAATTTATTGTAAACGAGTTCCTTAAGTCGACTTAATGAGAACTTGAATTGTTAAATGCTATATTAATTCAGACTACATCTAGAGACAAGTTTTTTGAAAACAAATTTTTCCATTAACGAGCCTTCTTGCTAAAACCTTATTTTCCTCCTTTTTACTAAACATGTGATAAGAATATTTACTTGTATCCGTTTAGATTGACACGCCGAATTGTCGAGCGCAGCTCATTTCATTCCACTTCGATTTTCTGCACTTCTGACGGTCGCTTGCATTGAACTTCACCCACTTAAAAAAGATGAGAGTGCGAGATACATCATCATTATCCGATTGGCCGATTGCGGTGTGTTGATAACGCCGTCGCCGCCGACTGACGAAGTCTCAACCACAGCACTCGCCAACTGCCGACAGCCGCGTCCGTCTGTCAGCTGACAATGCAAACAGTTCAGTGGCCTAATTGAAGTATTAGCAACGGCAGACGTGCTTACCAACATATATATATGTATGTATTTAAAAATATATATACATTTGACAGTTTGTGGCCACAGTGTTGTTGTGATTCGTTGCTTTGTGCGGTTGTCAAATCGAAGCGAAATGAAACGCCGCCGAAATTGCACGCTGCCAATGCACCACTTATCGCTCTGTGGTCATCTTAAAACGCTTTTGCTGCTACCACAAGCGCTACTGTTGTTGTTGCCTGCTGCTGCTGCTGCTGCTGTCATAACCACACTGTGTGTGACGTGTAACCAATTTATCGTTACTCCGATTTTTTGTTTGTTTTTTGCCCACATCTCCTTCGCTTTTGTATTCCTTTTGCAGAATATGGTTGCAAACAATTGCAAAAGCTTTTAACGGCAATCCTCTGTTCGACAAATATAATGGAGTAAATGCAATAACAACAGCAACTCAGGCATCCATCAGCTTATTTTAAACGTGGTCACACACACACACACACACACACACACACACACACACATACAAACACTTTATGGCTGTACGTCAAGGCGACGCGTAAAACGTAAGCGTGTAGTCAAGTATATACTCCCTTATACATATGTACATACATACATATTTGCAAACACATATGTACACTAAGCACGTGAGTTTGCATTCATGGTGTGTGCATTCTCATGATAGCCTGCTGTCAATCAATTTTTATTATGTTCGCCGCACGAAGCTGCAATGCTTTCGGGATAAAATTGAAGCAGAAATGTGTAAATACCCATACATACGTTAGCTATATATACATCTATACATACGTATATATACATATATGCATTTAGCTATTTTCGCACATGAGTGGCATATATACATACATACACACTTAGCACATGATTGCCAGCTTTGTCTCGCTGCCTGCTCGATATTGGTTGGCACGGCTTAGACTGTTGTGCTGTCGGCTGATGTGGAGATTTCACGCAACCGAATCTAATTTCTAGTCAAACTCAAAAAACTTCTATCCAATAGTTGCTCCAACTTTTTTCATAAAAAGATGACAGTGGTTTTTGAATTTGTGTCTCCTAAGTGCTACATATTGGTGGAACGTGTCCTGCCGTCATCAGGGCTAATGCTTTCAGCTGTATAGCAGTATGTACGACTTACATATGTGTGTACATATGTATATACACTAGAGCGTGCTGATTTGCAAGGTGTCAAAAAACGGAGTTCTACGCAATTTTGCTCAAGAGACTATGAGTCCGGTTTCGAGCCAGCGATTTTTTAGGTGAAGTTTAATATTTCGGGTTTATTAAGAATTCTGTGCCATTTTTTGAGATTTGAATGAAATTCAGTGTTTAGGTGCATTTAAGTATTCTATTGAGCATGTGTCGAAATCGATCAGATCGGGCAACTATAACATGTATATGTATATCAGCCATAGACACGACTACTCACAAAAAAAAAAAAAATAAATAAAGCATTCTGATATTAATTTTATTTATACGTAAACGTTATCTGAGTAGTCGGTTGTTCCCATACTGCTTCCAGCATACGCGATTTCATTGAAAAACATGTACCCGCTCTACTATGCACCCTAGAAAAACTCTAGATAACAAATAAAAATTTTTCGCTACCAGCCCTAGAAACACTTTTCATAAGAACTTTTTGGGATAGTCCTCAGATCCTTCAGCGAATTTTTTTTTATCTCTTCGATCGGCTGAAAGCGGGTTCCACGGAGCGGAAAATTCAGTTTAAGGGACAAAAAAAAATCACACGGAGCCAAATCTGGTGAATACGATGGTTGATTAATGGTAATCATTGCATTTTTGGTTTTAAATTCGGTCCCAATATTGGCTTGATGGAATGGTGCATTATCATCACGTAACAATTATGAATTCTTGCACAATTCCGGCCGTTTTTGACGGATCTTCTCATGTAAACGTCTCAATACGGCAAAATAGAACTACTAATTGAACGTTTGTCCGTCCGAAACAAATTCATGATGTACCAAACCAATTCCCATGACTGTAGATTGATTTCATGTCAGACTCATGGACGCATGTCTCATCGGCAGTTTTAATTCTCCCCATGAATGTCGGATCGAAACTCGCACGCTCAAGCATATCTAAAGAGATCTGTTTGCGGTACTCTTTATGAAAAAAATTCATCTTTATCCGGACGAGTCGTTTAAGAGCAAATAAACATAAACAAAATATCCACCATTGTGTTTTTGATAAAACTGAATCACCTAAAGCCTTTTGCAGCAGAATTATAATTAGACTAGGCTAATTTATTAGAGTGATCCTAACAGAGATCTCACTAAGACTTTTTATAATGCCGTTCCGTTCAAGTTCATAAAACTCCTATATAATTGATCGTAGGTACCTTACAAATTGACAAAGCGCTTTGAGACTATCATAAATTAGTTGTGATGGCGACTGTCCATTTCCGATATGTCTTCTAGTTCGCCAGAGATAACACTGTCGAGATGTTGCAACTTCAGTCTTGCGAAGGCTAAAAGCTGGAGGAGAAGTGTTTCGCTTGGTGAAAATAAAAACCCCTACGATTGCGGCAAGACGAAATTTGCTAAAGGCAAGTAGTTCAGCAGGTCTCCTGTACACTACTTTAGATCAAAAGAATTTTGCAGGCGCACAGGAGCGGATGGTGGACCACTACCGGTTAAGCGCACTCGAGATGCAATGATACAGTGTTAGAATAGAAGAATGCAATGGTGATCTAACTCGCTTCCATTCAAAATAGAGCGAGACAATGACGTTCCCTTTAGCTAGCTCGCCGGCTTTGCAGTATCAGCGGTTCTGTAGCTTTGAGCACATAGCTAGCGAGCTCAGCGCTATCCAATTTGCTGTCGGAGTTATTGCACATCTCCTTGAAAGGGGCTTCACTTGGTAGCAGTATGTCTATCGCAACCTTAATATCACCCACTTCTGCTTGAAAAACATAACCGCGGTCTGGTGGCCCAAAGCTAATATTGACAGAGAGCTCCTTACAGAAAGCTTCCCCTCTAACATTCCGTTCCACCTTCAACCCATCCGTCAAACAGTTGACTGCGCCTCTTTTCCAGCGACTCCTCTGCATTCACATATTCCTAGTTGTTACATGAGCCACGAGTAGGCTCTGCGAGGCACTGATCCAAATATTCAGGAGCAGTTACAGTGGAAGTAAGAAAGAATTTAGACGAATCCTTGTTCGGATCACTTCATATGCTCAGCTTCCTTGAGCGTTATGGCGCACAGTGGCACCGCTCCATACATTTCTTGGAAAAAAAATATAAGGAGTAGTCGTACAACAATGAAACTTTGCAGAAGCACTTCTCTGGACTAAGTTAAGAAATTTTGAAAAACTCTTGGAAAACCGCCCACTGCCACACCCACCTCCCATATAATTGCAATTGCCAAAATTTTTATTTTTGGACCTAGGGACTTGAAATTCGGGACACTTCTTAATTGAGTTCTCCTGATGAAAAAAAATTAAGCTTCAACGCAAAGTGACGTTATTTATACCTTTACCTTGATAAAAATCCAATATAATATACAATGTTTTAATTGAATATGTAACAGGCGAAAAATTGTGTTAGTTTTTATTTGTAATATTATGCAAGCACCATATCTTTAACAATGGGATCTGGTTCTAAGGAAATTTTGTTCGAATGACGCCTTAAGCTACTTATGTAAGGATCCGAAGTTATAAGAAGTCTGTATCAGTATTTATGGAAATTAAAATCGATGTTACTAAAAGGGACGGTAATTGGCGGTTGTTTTTTTCTTTTTTAAGTGAAAGTACATACTCGGAACTTTCATTTTTTTATAGTAAGAGGGCTAAGCAAGGCAAAGCACATAAAGTTTTTTTCCATCAAAAAATGAAAAGTTGATATTTTTTAGTATAATTTTTGAAAAATTATAAAAATTAGCTTACTTTGCCAATTTCAACAATTTTTTTTTTTTTTATAAAAAAGTAGGTGCTATATTTTCACTAAAAAATAAAATAAAAGCCATAACTATAAACTTACACACAAAAAAATTCTTTATTTGGACAATAATTTTAATCTGATTTTATTGAATAACTTTCCGTCGACTTCTGTTAGTTTTTTTTAACTATAAAATTTCACTTTTTATAAAAAACCTTGTTGAATTTTTCTTATCCAAATATTTCTTTACAAAACAAAATCATTAAAGTTTTGAAATTGGAAAGTGGAAAAATCCTATTTTTTTCGCCGAAATGCCACTGTGTGGCGCACCTCGCTGCAATGAACTTTCGGCAATGTCCACGAACGCTATGTATATGTAAAATTGACTTAAATACTTTCTGTTGAAGTAGAGCGGTAACGAAAACAACTAAAAATATGCTTTCAGAACTTACGAAAATGTCACGAAATATATATTTGTGAGATATTAGACGTTTCAGCAAGGGCAATCTTGTCATTCATGAGTCATTTGCCACACCAAACACTCTTAAATTTAGCTTCATATCCCTATGGCAGTGAAGGCAATTATATGACATTATGTAATTAGATACCTTTTACTGCTTTTAGAGTCTCAAAACTAGATTGCAATCTCCCTGCGCGGTCTTCATTTTGTGGCTACCCAGACAATGCTAATCAGATACTTGTTAGACCAAATGTGCAATAGTTTTTAATCCATACAAGGTTCCATTAGAGTTGGAACAAAGTTCAAAATGATTGAGAAATGTTTCCCAATTGTATTCTATCATTCTTCAAGCGTTTTAATTAAAGCCTGTTGGTGATCTCTCTATAAACTGATGGAATGTTCAGTTCATTAAGAAATTTAATGTTCTTAGGTGCATAACGCATGTGGAGACTCCACTCTCAAACTCAACTCTCAACAAATGATTTAACATTAGATTTACTACAAAAGTACCATAATTTATAACCAGTTGAGCGCGTGATTAATCTATTTGCTAAACACCTGAATTCAGTTTCAACTCAATGAAATGCAGTCATAAATTCTTGCGCCAAACCAAAGTCTACTTCACATGAGTGTGCATGTGTGTGTGTGTGTTTATTGTTATATTTGTAGATACACAGCGGTTTGATGTGGAATTATTCACCTCATGTAGACTTCATTATTTTTACAATAATGTGTTTTTTATTGACGCCTCTCTATTGACATAAGCTTGTGACGACGACGAGCGCAAACAAATCGCGCCACAAACGCCCGCGAGGAAGAGCCAGAGCCGACACCAAATTTGTTAAAGACGCCCGCCCGCGCTTACTTGGGTCTTCATTACGCAGACGCTTGTACATATTTATGTCTGTTTGTATAAATATTTGTATGTATGTATGTTTATATGTATGTGTATGTATGTTTATATATATATCTATACCAGGGCTTGTGGTCTTCGATGTTCAAATAACAATCAATCATCATCATCGTAATCACCAGCATTGCGCCTCAACAGCGAGGATTAACACCAGCTTGCCGAGACAGCGCACATACACACACATACACATATATATATGTATATAAGTATACAGCCGCACTAATGGACGCAAACCACAAAACATCAAACAGCCAGAATCAAACAAGGCAACAGTCAATATTTGGAAGAAGGCGAAGAAAGCAAATGAGTGTTTTTTAAAAGCGCAACAACAATGGGTAACAGATAAACAACAACAAATTACACTTAAATGCGCTTTATCTAATGATGAGCTTAGAATGAAAGCAAACACATTTATTTGGTAGTCATATTCATATGGCTGGATACACACGTATGTATGTATATTTTTGTAGAGTGTGTGTCTGCCTAGAGATTGTGTGCTTGTATAGGAGTCTACATACATACAAACAAACACACTTGGGTATGCTTTGGATTTGGGCTCCAACTGTGTGAGACATTTATTCGCTGAGTATTTTGTTGGTTGCGTTCGTTTTCAAGGCGAATTGGGATGCTACAAATCGAAGCGTTCGCGGCTGTCGCAAGCTGGAATGAGTGCAGGAGATTTATTTCGATAGATTTGGTTTTATATGTATGCATGTGTGTAGGTATGCGTTGTCTTATGTGTTTTAATGCGGCTTTGTTTTTACCGCAAATAAACAACGAACATTTGAATGAAAAATATGAATCTTAAATGCAATCGTATTTAAATGATTCAAAAACCAAACCAAATTGAACCGCATAAACAACAACAACAGCTGATAAATTACTCAGCCACACCTTTTGGTGCCGCATTTTTATATTGGAATGTCCATTTAATCCGCTCAGGGCATGAGTTATTCAAAACTGAGTTATGGTTCAATTCATTAGCTGTGGCACTTCGAGATTTTTCATTATTATTACTGTTTTTTTCTAGCTTCAGAGCTAATAGAATTTATTAAACTGCGAGATTTGAAAAAAAACGTTGGCAATTTAAAAATAAATTTCTCGTTTTTTTTAAGACTAAACAGATTTTTCTTCTTCTTCTTTACTGGCGTAGGCACCGCTTACGCGATTATAGCCGAGTCAACAACAGCGCGCCAGTCGTTTCTTCTCTTCGCTACTTGGCGCCAATTGGATATTCCAAGCGAAGCCAGGTCCTTCTCCACTTGGTCCTTCCAACGGAGTGGAGGTCTTCCTCTTCCTCTGCTTCCCGCGGCGGGTACTGCGTCGAATACTTTCAGAGCTGGAGTGTTTTCATCCATCCGGACAACATGACCTAGCCAGCGTAGCCGCTGTCTTTTAATTCGCTGAACTATGTCAATGTCGTCGTATATCTCGTACAGCTCATCGTTCCATCGAATGCGATATTCGCCGTGGCCAACGCGCAAAGGACCATAAATCTTTCGCAGAACTTTTCTCTCGAAAACTCTTAAGGTCGACTCATCGGTTGTTGTCATCGTCCAAGCCTCTGCACCGTACAGCAGGACGGGAATTATGAGCGACTTATAGAGTTTGGTTTTTGTTCGTCGAGAGAGGACATTACTTTTCAATTGCCTACTCAGTCCAAAGTAGCACCTGTTGGCAAGAGTAATCCTGCGTTGGATTTCCAGGCTGACATTGTTGGTGGTGTTTACGCTGGTTCCAAGATAGACGAAATTATCTACAACTTCAAAGTTATGACTGTCAACAGTGACGTGAGTGCCAAGTCGCGAGTGCGACGACTGTTTGTTTGATGACAGGAGATATTTCGTCTTACCCTCGTTCACTGCCAGACCCATTTCTTTTGCTTCCTTATCCAGTCTGGAGAAAGCAGAACTAACGGCGCGGGTGTTGAGGCCGATGATATCAATATCATCGGCATACGCCAGCAGTTGTACACTCTTATAGAAGATGGTACCTTCTCTGTTGAGTTCTGCAGCTCGAACTATTTTCTCCAGAAGCAGGTTGAAAAAGTCGCACGATAGGGAGTCGCCTTGTCTGAAACCTCGTTTGGTATCGAACGGCTCGGAGAGGTCCTTCCCGATCCTGACGGAGCTTTGTGTGTTGCTCAGCGTCAGTTTACACAGCCGTATTAGTTTTGCGGGGATACCAAATTCAGACATCGCGGCATAGAGGCAGCTCCTTTTCGTGCTGTCGAAAGCAGCTTTGAAATCGACGAAGAGGTGGTGTGTGTCGATTCTCCTTTCACGGGTCTTTTCCAAGATTTGGCGCATGGTGAATATCTGGTCGGTGGTTGATTTACCAGGTCTAAAGCCACACTGATAAGGCCCAATCAGTTTGTTGACGGTGGGCTTTAATCTTTCACACAATACGCTCGACAGAACCTTATATGCGATGTTGAGGAGGCTAATCCCACGGTAGTTGGCGCAGATTGTGGGGTCTCCTTTTTTATGGATTGGGCATAGCACACTTAAATTCCAATCGTTGGGTATGCTTTCGTCCGACCATATTTTACAAAGAAGCTGATGCATGCTCCTTACCAGTTTTTTGCCGCCGTGTTTGAATAGCTCGGCCGGCAATCCGTCGGCCCCTGCCGCTTTGTTGTTCTTCAGGCGGGCAATTGCTATTCGAACCTCTTCATGGTCGGGCAATGGAACGTCTGCTCCATCGTCATCGATTGGGGAATCGGGTTCGCCTTCTCCTGGCGTTGTACGTTCACTGCCAATCAGCAGGCTGGAGAAGTGTTCCCTCCATAATTTAAGTATGCTTTGGGCATCGGTGACTAGATCACCTTTGGGGGTTCTACAAGAGTATGCTCCGGTCTTGAAACCTTCTGTAAGCCGCCGCATCTTTTCGTAGAATTTTCGAGCATTACCCCTGTTGGCCAGCTTATCAAGCTTTTCGTACTCACGCATTTCGGCCTCTTTCTTTTTCTGTCTACAAATGCGTCTTGCTTCCCTCTTCAACTCTCGGTATCTATCCCATCCCGCACGTGTTGTGGTCGATCGTAACGTTGCGAGGTAGGCAGCCTGTTTTCTCTCCGCTGCGACACGGCACTCCTCGTCGTACCAGCTGTTCTTTTGCACTTTCCGAAAACCAATGGTTTCGGTTGCAGCTGTACGTAAGGAGTTTGAGATGCCGTCCCACAGTTCCCTTATACCGAGTTGTTGACGAGTGCTCTCAGAGAGCAGGAGTGCAAGCCGAGTAGAAAATCGTTCGGCTGTCCGTTGTGATTGCAGCTTCTCGACGTCGAACCTTCCTTGTGTTTGTTGGCGTGCGTTTTTTGCTGCACAGAGGCGGGTGCGAATTTTGGCTGCAACAATATAGTGATCCGAGTCGATGTTAGGACCTCGGAGCGCACGCACATCTAAAACACTGGAGACGTGTCTTCCGTCTATCACAACATGATCGATCTGGTTGGTGGTTTTCCGATCCGGAGACAGCCAGGTAGCTTGATGTATCTTCTTATGCTGGAATCTAGTACTACAGATAACCATATTTCGGGCCCCGGCGAAGTCGATCAGCCTCAACCCATTTGGGGATGTTTCCTCGTGGAGGCTGAATTTACCGACCGTAGTGCCAAAGATACCTTCTTTGCCCACCCTGGCGTTGAAGTCGCCAAGCACGATTTTGACATCGTGGCGGGGGCATCTCTCATAAGTGCGATCCAAGCACTCATAAAAGGCATCTTTGGTCACATCGTCCTTCTCTTCCGTCGGGGCGTGGGCGCAAATCAGCGATATGTTGAAGAACCTCGCTTTGATGCGGATTGTGGCTAGACGTTCATTCTCCGGAGGGAATGATAGTACTCGGCGACGGAGTCTCTCTCCCACCACGAATCCAACACCAAACTTGCGCTCCTTTATGTGGCCACTGTAGTAGATGTCACAAGGACCTACTCGTTTCTGTCCTTGTCCCGTCCATCGCATTTCTTGGACGGCGGTGATGTCAGCCTTTATTTTCACGAGGACATCAACCAGCTGGGCAGCGGCACCTTCCCAATTAAGGGACCGGACATTCCAGGTGCATGCCCTCAATTCGTAGTCCTTATTTCTCTTGCCGTGGTCGTCATCAAAAGGGGGGTCTCTCATCCGAGGCTGATTGTTGGTTTTCATTGGTGCGGTTTTTTACGTGGCGGGTCCCAAACCCAGCGCACAACCCTAAGTAGGGGATTTTTCGCCTTCTCACTTTAGCTCGCCTTCAAACGGATGTTCTTAGGCTACCCAGAGGATACTTGGTCAGAGACCGGAAGTCGTGAGCTGCTTGAGTCATATGTAAAAGAATCGTTTCTGGCCACTCCCAAGTGAATGGCGATCAGAGAACTTTCCTCACTTGCGTGAACTTCTACACATGACTCCATCCTCAGATTCTTAGTATAATTAAATTTACACAAAATAAAAAAATAATAATAAAAATATAAATGTATTTGAAAACACTCAATAGTGGTAGCTGGGACAGAGTTTCGATAGTTACTTTTTGTTTCTAATAAAGGCCGTCAAATATTTCTCGATGTGTAATAAGGAAGCATAGTTCCCAACTGTTTAATCTCTTGTGATCAGTTCGCTGAAAGCTTTTGAACATTTGGCAAAGATCGACACTCGGCTGTTGTTGTTACTCCATACTTACATATATTTATATGTAGAATTTCGACGCTGAATATTTTCGGGCGATTATTTTTTACAACTAACGACGTAGATTAACTCAGCAAAATCTATGAACTTAACTAAATTTTTGGCTATACTACTCTATTAAGATTCAGTGTGTATCTATGTTGTCGGAAGAATGTCATGTGACCTATCGGTAGATTGAAACAACTTTAGGTACGAGTACGATCAGCAAATATTCAATACTGTATGCAGCTCCAATATGGATACAGACATTGGATATAAAAGCTTATACTAAACATATAATTTCAATGCATAGACTCTCCGCAATTCGTGTAATATGTACTTTCTGGACTATATCAACCGATTTTGCTGAAGTATTAGCCAGTATGCCATCCATTGATATGCAGAGAGATGAACTCGAGCGATTACATCAGTTCAAAAAGTATCGGCAAAGATAGAGGAGACGAACAATAGCATCATAATGTGACAGCAGCGGTGGTAATCCTCATCCAAAGGTCAGACAGACTTATTCCGAACATAAACTCTTAGATAGAGAGACGTCAATCCTGGATTTAGATCTAACCCAAATACTTAGTGGGCATGGATGCTTTAGAAGCTTTGACATCCGAATCAATCCGATCCATAGTCCGAACTGTCCGACATGCACAGAGTATATAGAAGACTCTGAATAAATATTATTTTATTGCCTCGCTTTTCAGATACATGGGAAAATCTGAAAACCACACTCGGTCGTACTTTTACAGCAGATAATTTAACGACGTCCGTCAGCCCGCACAATGGAGGAGACTTAATTGTCTCTCCCACGAAGTAATACTAAATCGATGGTTCTATGGGAGGATCTTGAGCTGGGAGGGTGTTAGATTTAGTGGATTAAAGTTTCGTACTCCGACACATTAACCGAAACAACTGCACTTTTGAGCACCCAAAACATCGATTTGATGTGTCCGTATAGATCTCACGGAATGACTTCCTGTACTTAAAATATTTATTCCTGTACTGAAAATATAAACTAAGAGTACAACAATGTTTACCTACACCTAAAGATACAGTTGAAGCGCTTATGATAAAACGATTTTTGATGATAGATATTTATTTTTGTTCCCTTATTCCTGAAATATAGTTAAAGACAACCCTCATATATACGCAAAATTGTCTCTCAGTTTTTGAGTTATCGACCTGAAAGTTTGCATAAGTTTTTTTTCTCAAACAAGCTGCTCATTTGTCGGAACCTTCGATATCGGTCCAGCATAGCATACAACTGTCATATTACATAAAGTGAAAGATCAAAATTTAGTTCTTGTAAGATAACTTTAACAAGTGAAAGATATTATAGTTCTGGAGGAGCCGAATACGTAGGTTGCTATATATATTTCTGGACTAGGCAAAACTAAGTGTTGCCAGGTGCAATCTGACATTTTCATTGAAAAGTTTGACATTTTTTAGCATAACATCACTCAGAACGTTTTGTCAATTAATCGTGAATTATTTTATTTACAGGGAATTAAAAAATTTATCTCGGCCAAAAAAATGGAATTAACTCGTGAACATTTTCGTGCGATCATTTTTCACAACTTTTGACGTGGATTATCACGACAAGAGTGCATCAATGAACTAAAATCTTTGTATGGCCATGAAGCACCATTCTATAGCACTGTGAAAAACTGGTACAACGCTCGCTCAAAGACGAATTCCCTGAAGGTCGTCCAAAAACAGCCGTTGTGCCAGAAAACATCGATGCCGTACGTGAACTGATAATGCAAGACCGTCATGTAACATACCTTCAGATAGAGGCATGCCTATGCATTTCTCCCACCAGCATACATTCGATATTGCATGAACACCTTGCCGTAAAAAAGGTTTGTTCTCGTTGGATCCCGCACAATTTGACAATCGCTCAAAAAAAGGCTTGTGTTGATTGGTGTAAAGAAATGCTGAAAAAATACGATCGGTGCTTCAAAAGACGTTTATAAGAACGTCACAGGTGACGAATCATGGATCTATGCGTATGAGCCCGAAACAAAACAGCAATCGACCGTGTGGGTCTTCCAAGACGAGCCAAATCCAACGAAAAAAATATAGGCCAGAAATATATATATCAGCCCTCGTATATCATTTTCTTCTTGGTTTCATAACATTTTGTACTTAACAGAAGTAAAAATTATTATCGATACGAGTATCTGAAATCATGATTGATTTACCAAATATTGGACTGTTTTTTGTGCAAAAAAGTATTTTTCGAAGTTTTAATGTTTTTCGAAATTTAAAAGTTGGCGACTGGGGAAGTTTTAATACCCTTTTATTCGAGGTACAAATGCAAATAGGATTTCCGCTTCAAAGTGTTAGAGTCAGTTTTGTGTAGTTTACGAATTTACGAAGTGTATTAAAAAGCAGACGAAATTTTTAATTTTCACGTGTTTGTAGTTTCCAATCGTTATAATTGTATCGTATGTTAGCAGCTGCTAAGGTTAGACGCGCTTTTATGAGCTTGGCGATTTTCGTTTGTTATAAGCTCACACTTCGTTTCTTGTTCGCGAATTCTTTGCCAAAAAACTATACTGCAACGATGCGAATGCCTCCATTTTCGCCAGGTATGACTATTTAAGTGTGACTTTTTCCTGCATTCAAAAGTAAATGGAACCTTAAAGCGCCGTTGTTTTACAAAATTCATCTATCTCGCTATCGCTGAAAGAGTTAAAGGCTACCCTAAAAAGCGAGTTTTTGAAGTGTTTCGATGATTAGTAGACTGTAAGTCTTTCGAAAATATATTATCGCTAGAGTCCACTATTCAAGAGTAAAGTACAAGAAGACGGCGGTATACCGACGGTGTAGAGAGTGACCGAACCGAGCACATTTTCTCAATTCGTAATTTTTGTACTAAAATTTCAATAATCTAAATTTGAGTTATTAAAATTTCACAAAATATATTTTCTCACAAGTGTAAAAAAAATGAATTGTATGTAACGTAATGGCATCACAACTGTACAAACATACATGCAAAAAAAGAGACTTAAAATTCATGTCATTAAATATTTATACCAACAAATCCATATTACTCGCGAATTTGCTCTTGAAATGTGTCTGTATGCACATAAGTGTAATGGCATGCAATTTTGTCAGCGAACAGTGAAGGCAAATAAGTCGCCACAGACATACATAGTATGTATGTGTATATAATGCATTTATGCGACTTATTTGGAGGCAAGTGGCAATTGTTTGAAATTGATTATAATCCGCGCGCCAACACAATAGTGTTTAGGCAAACCCCAATCACACGCACACACACTCACTCCAATATACATACATACATATAAGCAGAGCCAAGTAGTCACCACGAAATGTGGAGCACATTATAATTGAGACAGAACGGATGTTGCTCCAACAACAATAATAAACACATTAACAGACGCATATACAATATGCTCACATACACACACATACATACAGACACAACTAGAAGCACTTGTTTGCACATTTGCGTGCTGATATTTGATTGCCAGTTTGACTTGCTGAGCTGCGGTGCACCCCGCTCGCTTAGTCAATTTGCTGGTAGCCGTTGTTGTTGCTGCCACTTGTGTGCCACCGCCGCGCCGCACAATCTTCAAACATCATTGTTGACAAAATTAGCGGCGTCACTCGCTCCACTCAACGGCGCAGTCTGAAATGTAGCAGACTAATTTCGTAATCATGCGGTGGCATTGTTGCCGTGGGCGCTCGCACGGCTTCTCCACCAACATTGTGGAAGCGGCTGTCACTGTCTGCGTGTGACATTGTTTGTTGATGCGACAACGACGAGCTGCCATGGGTGACCTTACTGCCACTTATTTAATTCAACTAGCTTGTATGTACATATGTATGTATGTATGTCGTATTTATTATTGATGCGCGACAGTTGTTGTATTTGTTGTTTCAATTAACATTGTATGTTTGCTTGTTGGTGAGCGTTATTTTTCCTGCTATTGTGGGCATCTTCGCCGGCATAGCTCCATCTGTGCTCTTGATACCTTCAATGTGTGGAAGGAAAGTGCGCGTGTGTGTATGTAAAAGTCTGTGTTTATGCGTAAATTACAATGCATCCGCTTGGTGCTTGTTCTTGCGCCAACATGCGTGTGTACCTTATTGCTTTTCTGTTGGAAATCGTCAATCTAAAGCCGCAGCAAGTTCGTTGATTATGTCCATAAGTGGCCCCAATTCAAACCGGCGGTGAGACAAAACGGAAGAACTACCACTAAATACCGTGAAATGGATATAGATACCGTTAGACGCACGCATACATATGTATGTATGTATATATGTACATGTGCGTAGTTGCCCACATAGCTGGTGTTGGTTGTGTGCGGCATAATTGAGCAGGAGTGAAGCGGTTACTTGGAAATGAGCGACGTTATAGCTGTGAGAACCGTTTGATGGGAACCGATGTTAAATCACTCGCCGTTACTCATAAACGGCGTTTAACGTCACAGCGCTCAATGGTGAAAACCGCAATTTTATCTAGTGAAACCGCCTTGCCAAGCGTTGTTGTAAGTATGACAGCCAGCTTAGGAACCGTAAAAATGTGGATTCAAGTTCGAGTTGTACATAGAGAATACGCTGCTTTAATTTCCACGATTTTTAAACGTTGCTACGGTGTAAGATTTTTCACCACAATTTACCTAAATTACCTGAAGATAAGTGTCAAACACATGTGTTTACTTTGACAGCAGCCTTACAAGTGAAACACCTCTTTCTATCTAACATAAGAAAGTCCTTTTAAAAAACTTAAACTGAATCTTGTTGTTGTTGGAAAAGCGGTAAAAACATCCCTGAAATAATTTTGAAGAATGCGGTCGAGTTGACAATCTTTGGACTCATAAAAATTCGGCTCCGTTCCGGCTACGTAGGCCCGACTGTTGTGAGAACAGAGTAGTTTGTCGCAGTGCTTTACTTATTCACCTAATTTTGGTACTCAGACCATCAGATATTTTAAGGTAAACGTTGCTGCTAAAGGCTATTAATCGTGAGGTCCGCGCAATTTTTCCTGTTTTCGTTTGCTTAGACACTCGATCCACTTCTAAGCGCAACTGAGATGACAAAAACTCAATTAGAGCGGAGTCTTAAAATGAAGCTTTTGAAAGCTATATGAGATAAGCTCGATAAACGATTAGCTGTATTTTGTATGTTTTCTAATCATTGAAATTCATAAGCTGATTGCTAGCTTACCAATGCACACAACCAAATTTACAACCTGGACAACAACCAGCAGAATTATACACAGCCAAATTCATAGTGGGTATATGACTCCACAGAGTTGCATTCCGGCTTAAATGCGATTTCAATTCAATTAAGAATTAATGTAGTAAAACAAGATTTTTACTTTGTATGGTAAATCGATCTAAATTAGCGATCGATCAAAGGTTAGTTTTGATCAACTAACGTCTGTGCGAAAACGCTATACCATAAGTCTAAATAGCAAATACAAGGTGCGTTCCAAAGTAAACAGTTCTTAAAAAAAAACAGAACAAATGGTTTTTTCGGCAAAATAAATTATAATATATTATATATTACTCATTATATAAGTACATTCATATTAGCTTAAGGCCTCAGATGCCATAGCTTCTACTTTATATATTGTTCTGTAATTTAGTTATAGTTTCAATATTCTTGTAAATAAATATTATAATTTATTCAAAATAGTCTACTTCTACTCTGCACGGTCCAAAAGCATGTCGAACAAGTGTTTTAGCTCGTTGGCCGGTATGGCCGCCAGTATGCCGGTGCAAGCCTTTTGAATGGCCTCTACGTCTCCATAACGCTTTCCTTTCATGGGCAAATGCATTTTTCCGAAAGTGAAGAAGTTCCGATATGAAATGCATATCAGGTGAATACGAGGAGTGGTTAATGATTAAAATGTGATTTTTGGTCAAATAATCGTCCTTCGAATGTTGGATTCTGAGCAATTTTTGGTCGTCAGTACGGAGCAAATCGTGCACACACCTTTCGTAAGCCCAAATGTTAGGTCAAAATGCGATAAATCGATGTTTTGGAGATGCTCAATTCCATTTCCATGAATTTCAATGATGAATACGGCTGATTTTTGATGAGTTCACACACAGTTTCGATGGAATTTCCGGTGACCACGGATTTTGATTGGCCCACATGTTGATCGTCATTTATGTCCTCACGACCACTTTGAAAACGTTGAAACCACTTGTTTACTTTGCTACGGGTTAGGCAATCATCGCCATAAATTTGTTTCCTCAATTGAAACATTTTGGTAAAGGTTTTACCAATTTTAAAACAAAATTTAATGTTGGCTCTTTGTTCGAAGCTCATTTTCGCCCCGATAACACAAACATACTGATACTTAAAACGCAATAACTTCACTTCCAATCTATGAAATCTCATGAAATTCTCACTGGACAATCGATAAAGATAGCAGATTCTAATGCACTAGCCGACATATAGATGGCACCACCAGGGGCGCTAAATTCAAAAAGTAATTTTTACTTTGGAATTCACCTTGTATGATAACACATTAAGAGCGCAGGCCTCAATCGCTGGACCGACGCAATAATTTGAGATGACAACCGGAGAGATGGTACAAAGATAGTAAAAAAGACTTAAGGGGTCTCTGAGAATAAAAGGTTATATAAAGTGATTCACCTTGATTTTGATGGGTCAGTTTATATGGCAGCTATGTGCTATAGTGGTCCGAATTGAAATTTTTTTTTCGAAAATTATGTCGTTGCTTTGGACAATGAACCATGTTCAATTTCAAGAAGATATTTCGTCAAATAAAGAAGTTTTCCATACAAGGACTTGGGTATGATCATTCAGTTTATATGGCAGTTATATACTATAGTGGTCCGATCTAAACGATTTCTTCAGAGATTATACTATTGGATTGGAAAATAATCTATGTAAAATTTCGAGAAGATATCTTGTCAAAAAAAAGCTCCTGATTCCGATCGTTCAGTTTATATGGCAGCTAGGTGTATAATATATTGATTCGATGTAAGCAGTTCCAACAAATAAGCAGGTTTTCGACATGAAAAGAACGTGTGCAAAATTTCGAATCGATGTCTTAAAAACTGAGGGACAAGTTCGCGTATATACAGACGGGCAAGGTTAAACCGACTCAGCCCGTCATGATGAACATTTATGTATTTCTATGTATATACTATATGTACATACATATTCTATGAGGTTTCTGATGCCTCTTTGTGGGTGTTAAAAACATCGTGGCAAATTTAATAGTATGCTCTTTTCAGGTATATATAATCAGCAAGCGCCATAATATTTGGAACGAGCTAATGATAAAAATATGCGAACTTGATAATACAAATGTAATTGTTCAATTGTATTGTGACCTCACAATAAGCTCCCGGTAAGCGCTTCTTCCTCCGCAAGGTACCAGACATTGTACCACTGAGCGTGTATGGGCGCAGGCGAGCTTTGTCAGCGGTACGTGCTCAATGCAGCTCAACGCATACAAAAGCTGCTAGTGTAACAACGCAGCAGCTGGTTGTCTGACTGAAAATCATTCACAGGATTGTTGAATATGTCATCAATTAGGCAAACGTGCTGCGGACAAGTTGAACAAAAGCACATAATTTCACTTCGAAATGTATTTGTATGCAATTGTAGAAGCAGGAACGTGCACATGTCTGTGTGGTTGTGTATAAGATATGTGTATATGCTCTGTTTCAATGTATATACAGGGTGCTATGGCTTATGAAAGTAACTAACAATGAAATTATTACCCATATTCATATTATTATTCACATGTGTGTGGCCACGCAGGCCGCGCTTTAATTGTCTGGCGCACATTTGATTCATTGTCAACGAGGTTTTGACGATTGTGCTGGCGCGGATGTCAATTGTTGTATAACATTTGCATCGGTTGTTTATTTTCCGGCTTGAAAACGTGCCATAACCCAAACTAGAAGTCATGCATATATTTACCTGTGTACATTAGTGTGGGTTATTCGCGTACACACGTAGTAATGAGCATTATATGGATGTGTGCGCAGATTTGAGAATCACTTTAAAAGAGGTATAAATAACATCTATTTGTATGACTGTTCACAAACGTCTTTTGTGTGTTCTTTTTTAGCATAGCAGTTGCGCTTGGTCTTCACTGCCATGCATAGGAATCTATCTGAAGACCCGTATAAGGATCTCTTAACCCAGACTGAACTATACGCACGAACCAAATTTCGTTAGCATTTCTTCTCTGGGTTTCAAGGTACAATCTTTTTTGAATGCATGTCTTCGCACAGTGGACCTCATTTGGCACACCGCAAAGGACATGCGTTCACAAAAGTCGCAAGTCATAAGATCAGGTTTTCATCTGAGGACAGTTCGTCTGACCATCGTTTTCAGCATCCTACAAAAGACCAGTTAAGGCTATTTGCCGAATAGTCTTCCTCCACATGGACTTTCAAATGCAGTACCCGGCGGGTACTGTGTTTTCATCCATTCGGATGACATGACCTAATCAGCATAGCTCCTTCTCATAATTTGCTGAACTATGTCAATGTCGTCATATGAGTATTTCCTACAGTTCATTGAGTATTTTACACTAGAATTTTGAAAAATTCGATTTTTTTTTTCATATATTTAAAGTTTGGACTTTCGACATATTTTCGGAGATACAGCCGATTTTGTGAGGTGGCGTCCGAGTTCACTAGAATTGTTTCCCAAACTTTTAACGCGTTTTTCTCGAAACCACTTTTTTCCACAGGATACCGGCCACATCTCAAGTTCTATACAACCGATTTACTTGAAATTTTCTGTGAACCTTCTTTATATAATCCTTTATCGTTCCTACCATTTAATATTTTAAAAAAATTCAGGAATTTCAAAAAAAAAGCGTAAAAAATGATTTTTATTTTCAGGCAGTCGCCATTTTTCAAAAAATGTTTTTTTCGTGTTCCCGGACTATAACAGCATTCTTACTGCTTAAGAATTTCTTTTGATTTTTTATTTCAGACCACCAGGAGAATCAGGATCAATGTCACCAGGATGCGCCATTTTTTTTTTTACACTTGTCTCTCCCCCCTCTAATTATTTTAATTTTTAATATTTTTTTGTAAAATTTTTTTTCTATATTCTTAAGATATCAGTAAAAACACCGTAAAAAATGGATAGTAAAAATATTTTTGGTTTTTTTTAAATAAAATGCAAAAAACTGCCCAAAATTTGATTTCTAGAGTAGAATACCCCCTTGAATCATCGAGTGCGGTATTCGCCGTTGCCAATCGGTAAAAGACCACAAAGACACAGAACCTTTCTCTCGAAAACTCGTTGCGCCATATAGCAGGACGGGGATGTTGACTGACTTGTGGAATTTGGTATTTGTTCACCAGGTTGTTCGATGACAGGAGATATATTGTCTTGCTCTCGTTCACTACCGGACCCATTTGCTTTGCCTTCTTATCCAGTCTGGAGAAAGCAGAATCTAGTAGAATAATTATTTTCTCCAGCAGTATTTTGAAGAAGTCGCAGGAAAGGGAGTCGCCTTGTCTGAAACCCCGTTTGGTATCGAAAAGCTCGGAGAGGCCTTTCTCGATCCTGACGGAGCTTTTCGTATTACTCAACGTCAGTTTATATAGCCGCATTGGTTTTGCGGGGATACTAAATTCAAACAACGCAGCATAAAGGCAGCTCCCAGCTCCTTTTTGTGCTGTCAAAAGTGGCTTTGAAATCGACAAAGATGTGCTGTGTGTCGATTTTCTTTTCACGGATCTTTTCCAAGATTTGGCGTATGGTGAATATCTGTTCAGTTGTTGATTTTTCAGGCCTAAATCCACACTGATAAGGTCCAATCAGTTTGTCGACGGTGGAATTTAATCTTTCAGTAGTTGGCGCAGATTGTGGGGTCTACCTCTTTGCGGATTGGGTAGAGCACACTTAAATTCCAATGGTTGGGCATGCTTTCGTCCGACCATATTCTACAAAGAAGCCGTGTTTGAATAGCCCGGCCGGCAACCCATTGGCTCCCGCCGTTTGTCGGGCAATAGGACGTCCGCTCCAATGTCAAAAAACATTTAGGTGAACAAAACTGAAGTATTATACTTTGTAGCAACATGTTGCGAGTTTGCGTTTAACAACATTTCTTCAACTATTTGGTTATGATACTCTCCATAAATCAATTTTATAGATCCGTCAAGCGAGTGCTACCAGTTATTATGCCATTTTGCTGAAAGTTGACTGTAATTGATGAAATTAATATTTTAAGTACATGCCTTGGCCAAGCTTTAATGTCACTTATTTCCTTGTACTTCGTCTTTCAGATTGAATGCAATTTGCGCAACCGAGTATGTTGGAGAATTTCGCCCTACAGTTACAAGACTCCGGTAACATGTATGCATACCACATATGTAACTTGCAGCAAGCACTTGGCGTTGGTCGAGCGTCAGCAGGAGTTACGGCATCAGTCAGTCAATGCTAACAGCTGCAGTGTGAAGAAAAATACAGCACTAGTCGTAACTCCCAGCTGAGCCTGGAAGGGCGGCGTTCAATTGCTGCCACTGCTGTTGCTGCAGCTATGCTCTTATTGCAACACGACGTAATTACCGGCTACGTACCAGCTAATTAACCTCTTTTTCTCGCCGTACTTGCTGTGGCACTCACTTGTTGTTACTGCTACTTGAACAAAGGCTGCTTGCCCGAGGCTTAAGGAAGGTGAAGTCCTCGAGGGCCTTAAAGTGCGAGTGCATAGGGACGGGTGCCCACAGACTTTTAAGCGCGACTTAGGTTGAATGCCACTTGATGCCACCGAAGGTAACAAAAAAAAAAAACAAAAACAAAAACAGTAATAACAAAAACCAGATTACACCTGCCACAACCTTAGTAGTAGAGCATGCAACAGCCAGCTAACAGATGCACAGCTCACTCTACATACGACTGCCATGAGTACTAGTTTGCGGTGCCAGGCTCCTGTGCTTGCGGCTTTCCAAGATGCTTGCACTTGTTTGGCACTTGGCGTACGGCTGGGCACACTTGCCGTCACAACTGCAATAACAACAATGCTTAACGTTGCAGCGGCTACTGGCGGTCAACAACTGCGCAACCGCTACCAGGCCCACACTTTGCTTTGGTGCGATGCCAGGAAAGGAAGACTAGTAAGAAGAGTGAGTTACCCGCACACTTGTTTTGCGGCTCTTGCTCCATTTCGATTTCTCTTCTGTAAATGTGCTGTTGTTGTTTGGTGGCATGTGTGCAGCGGCGACTCTAATTCCGGCTACCACAAGCCAGTTCATGAGCTAATTCCTTAAGCTCATATTAGGTGCACCGACTGTTGGCAATTGCGCATACAGACAGACACACACACCCACTCAAAGACTGGCGAACACGCATGCGATTCCTCAAGTTGCAAATACAAATTATACGTACTCTTATTGCCGTGTTGCGTGTCCGATGAAGCGCCACGAACTAATAGCAAATTGTCAACGACTTTAAGTCAGCGAGTCTCTTCGAAGCGAACGCTGAAGGCGCGCGATTTGTAGCGCCATTCTGTGCTGCGCTTGCGGCAACTAATTGCGGCGTTTGATTACCGTTCTAGCGTTGCATTGCGCGGCACTGCATGCCACACAGTGTCCTGCGCATTCCGGCCAGTGCAGAATTATTTGTTGCACATATTAATTTGCCTGTCGCAACTGCTGATTGCTGGCTGGCACCGTTACAATAGCAAAGTACGGCAAGCGAATTGCACACAGCACTAATTACAATTTTATGCCTTCCGTCGGCAGCCAGCCATTAAGTCTCCCTCTCGCACCACACGTTTTCCTCTCGCACCGCTGATTTTTTGCCCCTCTTTCTGCATCACACGGCCAGCCGACCGCAGCGGCATTCCAGCAGCAACAGCAGTAGCATATGAAGCAACCAAGCGCACTAAGCCACACCACCGACGACCACATTTGCCACCAGCCACAATAGATGGCTGCTGCGCCGCATTGATGATGGTGTTGCTGACGGCGACAGCGGACGACTGTACCTGTGACTGTGGCGTTGATGGCATTCACATTTTATGAAGCGTTTCTTTTTCTCGCTATGCGACACTACCAGCGAGGCCGCGAGGCGTAGCTGTTGTTGTTCTTTTTTGTTGAAGTTTGTGTTTTTGCGTGTGTTGATTGCTGTTTGATTCTCACGCATCGGCACTAAGAATTGGAGCACTGGGCATAGACTACCAGCTGCAGCAGGGGCAGCGACAGCGACGTTGTCGCCGCAATCAAGTTCGAAATGAAAACGTTGGAGCTCATGAAGTTGATGGAAATGCACTCACTTACTTGCTTGGCAACTGGTGGTGGTGGTGTTGCTTGATTTGATGACCGCCTCTTCCGGTTGGCATTTGCCGTAATTGAAAAACATAAAATCTGTGCTTAAGTGGTTGTTGTTAGGGGAAATGGGATTCAACGGCGTAACTCCGTCGCAATTGAGTGCTTAAAACGAATTTATGTAGAAACACATACACTTTTATATGCGAGAGTCAGGACTTACGAAGCGTTACGAAGATCAAGGCTAAAGCTGCTTGGAATTGCCACAACTTTACTTATTTTAATCATAATAATTAAAATTGACCACAATTATGGAGGAATCATAAATAGAACTATGATCTCAAAATAAAGCGACCACTATTTTTAACGAACGGTTATTGCTAATGAAAAAGTGATATCTCAATATCTCATGCGGTTATATTGATTCACGTGCGATCTTTGACCAGCCGTCTAACCTAAACTAACCTAACTTATATTGACCCTCGGTAAGTCCAAACTTAAATTGTTTATAGTTTCACAGATTGCTCATATTCCGAAAGCACGATCACGGGGAAGTGGCGTAGTGCGCGGGCACAACGGAATGTGAGTAGGGGCTTCCCACAAGATAGAGTTCTTTCGCCACTTTCCTGAGTCGTGATTGCTGTTTATCCTCTCGAAAAGCTTGAGAGAGTTGGTTGTCGGGTTTTAGCCTACGTGGACGACATAGCTCTCATTGTTGAACAAAATTTTTGAATACTGTGTATGATCTGATGAAAACGGCCTTTCCATAAATCCTTGACCGAACTGCTTTTATTCACTAGGAAATACAAAATCCCGGAAGCGCCTCTACTAGCAATGAAGTGAACGTGTCTTCGGTCTGCTGACAGAGTTAAGCACCGAGGACTCATCTTAGACAGGAAGCTCTTATGGAAATCCAACATTGAAGAAAGAGTAATTGAATTGTATAGCGGTTTAAAACCTGAATGTGGGAAGAACTGACACTTAGTACCTGAATATGAAGTGGCATTGTAACCGGGTGCCGAACCCAAAGTACGGCAGAGGCTTTAAATGGGCCTCGAACCCTACCAATGTGGTTAGTTTGTCCATTCCACACTGCCAATTGGTACTGAAAATGACTGGTATTTTCAGGGCGCTAACAACACATTGATTTGATCCGCTGACCACTTGAGCGCCGTGGGATGACTCTGTTGTCAACAGGTACCCACGATAAACACATCGGACGGTGTATAGCTGGAGGGGAGCCATTGGTAAAAGAGCTTTCATCAAAGGTAGTTCTTTGTCTTTATAAAACCATTCTACGTAATTTTTGTATGGTGATAGTGGCAGGACCTGAACGTATTTTAGAGGGAGGTACAGCAGGGAAGGATTCATCGGTGGAGAAACTGTACGGCTTATGAGCTGGATAGCAAAGGTACTTCAGTCTCAATAACAGCGGAATGGAACAGGTAGGAGCCCGGTTGGCTTCTTGTGGTTCTCTACTGTAATGTTGGGCCTCAGCAAGCTATGTTGAACTACCAACAGCTGTTTAGTCGATAGTCCCTTCTGGCCTAGGGTAAATCGTACGAGGCCTAGTGAACTCTTCGTTCTCATCAAGGTCCACCTTTCAAGGGTTGAGTTCTTACTGGACACTATGCGATCGGGATTCATGAGGTAAGAATGATAGAAAAGGTACTTCAGTCTCAATAACTGCGGAATGGAACAGGTAGGAGCCCTGTTGGCTTCTTGTGGTTTACTGCTGGAGTGTTGCGCCTCAGCTAACTCCAATACCCACCTTTCAATGGTTGGACATTATTCGATCGGAATTCATGAACTAAAAATGAACATCTTAGCTGTATCAGCTGTTTGGAAGAATATAAGTTAGGTATCAAGACAAAAACACCTTGGATCTCATACTTTGAAATATTCCGGATCAAAAGTGAAAGTAGAAATAATATAATTAAGCAAATTTTTTTAAAACCAACAAATCAGCGACATGCCTTAGACCTCTTTATGTATAATCATTATTACAAGCCTATAAGTGGATAGTTCTATAGGTTTTTGAGCCGCCTACGAGTGTCTGACGGTAACACTACATACCAGAAACCATTACTCGATGAGACTTTTCCTCAGTCGACTCTTAAAATAGCGGTGTTTTAATATCTTAAGGCTTAGCAATATACAATTGTTGTCGATTTATATATATATATATATTTTTATATTAAATATTTCCTGCAATATTTTCACTTTGAGCATTTCTCCTGCACGTACTTTCGTCATTTTTTTCGATTGACCTCAGCCGTGACTTGAAGCGCATTCGCAACACATGCATCCACAATGGTTATATGCTAAGCAGAGAAAAAGTCGCCATAGTGCAAATCGCCAGAGCAAAGTCAAGAACGGTCACGGCTGCAAATACAATTCCATGCCGATTGAGTATATTCATACCGGTATATATAAGAATGCACAGACCCGTAAATTACCGCGAAATATATGTACAAAATGTGGCGCGATGCATTAAGTGCAACTTCTATTCATATATATACCAACATACATATCTACATATACATATGTGTGTATGCATTTATGACCGCTCGAGTGACCACTGCGCTGCGCTTCCTCGTAGACACCACCGTTGCGCTTGGCTGCCGTGCCGTTCTCAAATGTAAACTAATGCAATAATTTGCCATGAAATTATTATTTTCAAAGGTGATGCTTACGAAACTTGTTATACAACGTATGTATGTATATACTATGTGTGCAGCAATGTGCTTTTGTTCGACATTTTGTTCTCTTTATATTGGCTTGTTTATTGTTTTCGTAAACTTGCATTCAAAAGTCCAAGCATTTTTTTCATATTTCCAACGGAAAGCTATAGATTTGGCTTCTGGCACAGCTGCATGCTTACAGGAATTAATATTATACTCGTAGAAGCCTCAAGGGCGCACGAGTCAAAAGAGATAGTTATTTTTACTCACAATTATTTAAATAAAATCACTAACCGCTGTTATCTTCAGTGTTCTTTTAATGACAGCCAACGATCAGAGAAGGTAAGAGTGAGATAAATAAAAATTGAGATAAAAGATAATGTTGTTGAGAATTATTAATGCCGAATAACACATACGAAGATTGTGAATATCGTGCTTCCCTTTTATTCAAATTCAAAATACAGAGTTTCGCTCAACATAATCGGCCTACTGAGCATACTATTTGTAACACCATCAGCTATTTTAAGACCCAGCATTTCACATTAGATAGTATTTGACCGAACAGATCACGTCCAGCCGCAGCTAAGACTGTACACGAGGACTCTGGAGAGCCGATTTGAAGATCTTAAGTCGAAAATGTATAAAATACAGCTCATGTAAGTTCTGAAGCCGCTCTACCTTTCCAAGCGACCTCGCTTTACTCTATGGTCTCTAGAAATGTTTCAAGAAGATCCGACGTTTTCGAACCAAATTTAATTCAGCGATGATATCCATTTCTGGCTCAACGGGTATGTAAACAAGCAAAAATGAGGAAATAACCATTAATGGCGACTATTTGATGCCTGAAATTGAAGCTCGTAATCTCAGCAACATTCGAATTCAACAAGACGGCGTCACATCCTACAAATCAATGGATTTATTGAGAGGATACTTCAGTGAGCAGATAATTCCAATTTTTGAGACGGTGAATTGGCCACCAACAGCGTGTGATACCACACAGTTATACTTTTTCTGTGGGGCTATGTAAAATGTAAAGACGGTGCGAACAATCCTGCTTCGATTCAGGCCCTATAGCAAAACAAATCAAAAAACAGTCCAAATACCGGAACGAGTCATCGTCTAAGACGTAGCCACGGTCAACATTGGAAGGAGATTACCTTCAATAAATAAATGTCTAAAAAGGTTCCTTCGAATGATAATAAAAATTTCCCCTTAAATTTGATGTTTCTTTATTTTTTATTTAAAGGAAGAAGGGAACCTTGTAATTGATCACCCTTTATAAAAATCAGTTAAGTTTTCGCTTTTGCATATTACGATTAGAGTGTGAAGCTAACGAAACGGTGATTGTTTTAAGCGGTTACTTGGGTTTCACGGCATCAAAAACTGATTATTTTTATTAGTTTATTTAATTCCATAATCTTTCTAGAATATTGTCTTAAAATTTTTTTATTTTATTTTTTATATTTATCCGAGTATTAGCTTCGGAGATATAGCTTTGAATAGTTTAGCTATAACAAATAATCCTTTACAACTTTAAAGGCAGTTTCCTCGAAGTCTTCAAGCTCGGTTGTCCAGATTTATTGCAAACTACTCAACTTATTTTAAAATTATACACAGGTCTTCTTGAACAAGTTTTTAATGACCAAATCGACGTATAACACTTTTAAAGACGCAAAAAATGGTATTTAAATGTGGTCTCAATTTATTTGTTATGGTTTGGTGGAAAGTATTATGTAAAAGTGTTAGATCTCTTCAGTTCTGTGAAAAAGGAGTTAAAACCAGGGCAAAAGTACGAGTACATCAGCAGAATATTTTAGAAGATACGGAAAAGCAGTTAAGCAAAACTCTCTTCCATGACGATCATTGAGTCTTCCAGTAAGAATCTGCTCCAGCATACTCAGGAGCGGCTTAAAACAATATCCCTTGTTTCAGAGCTGCAGATAATTGGTTGTCTGAGAGTCCAGATTTGAAACCATTGGACTACAGTTTGTTATCAGAGCTAGTGAGAATGGCCTGTCGAATACTGCACAGAAATTTGGTTATTTCCAAAAAATTGTTGGTTCGGACAGCACCCTTCAGTAACAATAAAAACTGTACGTATTGCCAATGAACAATGGTCGAATCGTTTAAGGGCTTGTGTGAGAGCAAAAGGTGACTATTTTGCATAAAATTTTATTCATTGTACATCTAATATATGCCTTATTAAATAAAATCAACTTTATTCAAAAATATATTATAGTTTTATTTTTATATCGACCGGAACTTGTAACAGAAATTATGGCATAAGTAAAGTTTATTTCTACAGTTTCGAAACCCTTGAAGAATGATGGCCGATTTTTCTAGTATTCCCTCTCTCTCAAAAATATAGAAATAATACTAACTATGTTCAAAAAAGTCATCAGTATTGAACCATTTGCGGTAAATCCGATGTTGAGTATTTCCAGCGACATACTCGCATGTAATTGTACTACCAAGTAGGCTTACTTGACATGTATTTTGGCGCACTAATGTGTAGCCCAAGCTCAATCTAAGCCACAGGAATTTCTACTGAAATCACAACACAATCAATTTAAGAGAAACGGGAATTCTTGTCGAACATTTTGGGGTGCCAAAGTGCCAAAGGCACGAATTGAGCCCAAAAAACATGTCAACCGCATAGCAAAGCTAACCGAAAACAATAACCAAATTGCAACAAAGAAGAAAAAATACTTGTGCGAGTACGAGTAGTCAACAGTAATCACACACACAAACACACACACCTATCAAGCACCGTTTTAGCTACGAGACAGACAAAGGCATATAGAATGCCGCATAGGTGAGCAGACAGCCGACAGAAGTGGCGATTGGGCGACAACCGCTCTTAAGCAATTGTCCGCCAGCAAAAGGCCTGCTGCTTGCTGCCGCTTGTTTTCCAACTGAACTGTAACCGAGTCAGAGCGCTGAGTCCACTGTCGACACTGGAGCAATTCAAATGACACCTGGGCATTTGTATGTTTGTGTTTACTAGGTTTTTTTGTTCTTGTGACTTTACTATTCCTTTTCCAATTAGTCTCAGCTGCTTTTTTGCTTCGAGTTTTACACACCTTCAACGCCGCACTCTTGTCCCCGCCACTCAGGTATTGACGCCGCTGTCGAGCTGGCCAGGCGCGTCAGAGTCGAACTGTCGATTCAACTCCAATTACGGCACAAGCGGATTTATCGCTGTTGTCGTTCAGCATTAGACATGCCACACCAGCAGCGGCGACAACCAGCCAGCCAACGAAACATGCAATCGCAAAAAACGAACGAAGTCACCAACGAGAAAAAATATAACCCACAGTCATAGTGAGCAACCGCACTCGCTCGAGTTCAACGCTGACAGCTGGCCAACCTCGGTCGCCATTCGAGTGTCGGCCATAGTTAGAGTGAAAGTTGTAGTCACGCTTTGGCCAGTTTAATGGGCCAACACCCAGTGCAAAAGCGCAGTCCGCAGTCGGCGCTACACTAATCGGGAAAAGAGTGCAACAAAATGAAAAACTGCGCACCCAAAGTGCAATGAAATTCATCGATCGCGTCCTTCAGCAAACGCTAATCAATCGCTCATTTAAAATGGTGCAAGCTCTTGGTGTTGGTGTTGTTGCATGTTGTTGTTTGGTTTGTTGTTTGATTTTGCATTTTATTCATGTTGTGCTGGTGGCCGGGCACAGTTTGCAATGCAAAAATCAACAATGTTTGGCTTTGCAGATAAATCAGCTAGTAACTGTTCTTTCATATATTGCATGCATAGCAGAGCTCGCGATTGAAATCAACTACACAGAGAAAAATGATTCGCAAAATTTTAGAACAATTGGGCAAAAGCTGTTTTTCTGATACCTCCCCACAGTGGTATAACTAATCGGTGTTATATCTCTCTATTTTATTATGCCACTTTATACCAGTTGTTTGTTCGGTTGACCACTTTTCAAGCGCCACTTTTAAAACGTTCAGAGTTGACAAAATTATTATTTTCTTTTTCAAATAATTAATTATTTTCTGGAGAGTTCACCACGTCACTAGTGATGAATAACCTTCTAAGGAACTTAGAAGGCCAGGCCCCTAAGATAGTGACATATGCGGACGACATTGCCTTTTTAATAACGTGTAGGTATCTACAGACCATTAGCAGTATTATAGCCTTGGGCATCGCAAATGGGTCTGGGGTTGAAGCCGGAGAAAACGGATCTAATTCTATTCATCAGAAAGCACAAAACTTCGCTATGGAGGTTCCCTTCGATAAATAATATACAACTCTTTCTCAAAGACCGCACTAAGTACCTTGGGTTAGTCTTTGACAGCAAACTGCTGTGGAAGCACAACGTGGAAGAAAGAGTGAGAAAAGCTAGCAATGCTTTATATGTGTGTAGGCAGATGCTTGGCACAACATGAGGGTACTCTTCTATTTTAAGACCAATTCCACTTTACAGTGCAGTAGTATTGTGGCAAGGCGTATGGAAATCCACCTATCGGAAACCAATGGAAAGAGTTCTTGAGCTAGTATTAAACCTGGAACCTACAAACCTCTTTGCTGAAAACTGCGAAATCGCAGGAGAATTTATATAATAAACCTTCGGGCATAGCTCGGTGGGTAACGGCGGTTGGGCACACATCGACTACATGATCCCACTTTTTAACTGGGAAAGAAGGTTCAAAGTAAAGACAAAAAAATATGGTTAGCGTAAAGATATTTTGGCTACGCGTAAGACTCTAAACATCTATATGGATGGCTTGAAAATGGACGATGGAGTTAGTGTGGGAATATACTGTCCAGAGTAAGGCATAAGGCAACCTTTTAAGTTGCCGGACCACTACAGTATATTTCAAGCTGAGGTCTTTGCTATTGCGAAAGTCGCGCACCTGCAGGCAATTCCAGAGTCAACGTCTACGTAGGCAGGCAATCAGAAATCAACAGTGTCTTGGGAAGCAGGGCAGCAGTGGAAAGTGTTGCCAGAGGTAATCAACTTCACTTCTACTGGGTGTCAGGCCACAAAGGCATCGAGGGCAATGAAATAGTGGACGAGATTGCCAAGAAGGGTGTACGGCTAACAACCGAAAATGTGATCAACATCTAATTGACGATCATGGTAAAGCAAATCGAAACCCGATGGAACGAGTTTACCGCAAAAATCATGTGTAATGCCACTCGATTGAAAGGACTGTAGGAACATGATAAAAACATGAATACTAACTGGTCACTGGTGGCGACTCACGTCCGCAGGATGGGGCTGACAGAAGGAGAAGACTGCAGGACAGAATATATCGTGTTCAGAGTGATGTCTCGAACACTGAGGGACTAGTTCACATATATACAGACGGATTTACTAAAATGGACTCAACTCCGCTCGCTGATTATTTACATATATATATATAGAATATACTTTATAGTATTTCCGATGTTGCCTTTTTGGGTGTTACAAACATTTTGGCGAAATCAAACACTGCAATCAAATAGGGTATTGTTCTAGCTCTTACTGACCGTCCATTACACTGGACACTTGGAGATGATTCTGAAGTTTGTGACATATATCTTAAGAACTCTTAGATACCAGCGATAATTGCAAGGGTTTTAGAAAGAAATAGGAACTTTGGGCTTGGAAAAATTATTAACGATCATTTGAGACAAACTGAGCGAAAGTATAGGAGTAGTAGAAGAGTAGTAGAAGAGGCCGCTCCCAAGACAGTCGGGCCTAAGTAATCGGAACGGATCTGGAAAACTGACAACTCGGCACCATACCACGAAATTACTTCAGGAATGTTTTCTACCACTACAACAACAACACATTAGAAGGAGAAGCGAGATAACAATAACATTCCTACCTTGAGTACTTTGATATTTTTGTATGCAAATTATTTGCGCCGCAACATCACATTGACTTCCAAGTAACAAACTATATTTTTACTCAGTGGACATATTTGTATTAAGTATCCACAGCAGCTGCACTGCCGTTTAACTATTTTTTAATTGTTTCGTTATTAAAGCGAACTATTTTGCAATGTGCAAAATTAATTTATTGCACTACAAGCGGCCAAGGTTCTCGACTGGCTGCACCAGTTCTGCTCTCACAACCAAAGTAATAAATAAAGGCTTCCGTATATACATACAAATAGGTGTGGTTTTAAGCTGTTGCAACAACATCAATGAAATCGACTACGGGCAAAATTAAAAAAGTAATAAATAAATATGCTGATTTTATCAGATCCAATCTGCGTTATGAAAGTCTGAACTTAATAGCTCAGCTGCTAACTCGCAAAGCCGTGTTTACTTTGGTAACAACGTACCAATAGATTCGGTTGCTTGTGCCCCAACTGAAAGTCATAACTCGAACATAAATACCGGCGAATCAGTAAATCAATCTCTCAGCCAAAGCCAAGCTGCCACAAAAGCAACAATAAACAATTCTTTCTTGCAAAGCGGAACTCCAACGACAGTCAACTCCTTCGTGCTTTGTTTGCGCGCCATACTAACTGGGCAAGGGGGTGCGCTGCGGTGCGGCGTAGAAACTTCTCATTTTGTAAAATGTTGGTCACGTGCACTGCTTGCAGGCAACACGTGAAGCAACAACAAGCAATATGCCAACTTATGTGCTTAAGCATTTACTTGCGTTTATATGCACTTTTATATGCAAATGCAACTCTGTTGCAGCTAAACTGGGCAGTAACAGCTGCCACAAAGTGCTCACATGCTCGAATGCTTGTGTACATTCTTTTTAATATGTTGGCATGTACTCGTGTTTATATATAGAGTTTCGCAAATCTGCATTGCTCGAAATTATTGGATACGTTGCAATAAGATTGGGCAATGCATGTACTAGACACCACAGCAATATTGTGGTACTCGACTGCAGTTGCAAACAATTTGCATAGCCACATTTATACAAACATTCTGCAAAGCAAATACACTGTAGGAAAAGTCATAAGTAAAATTCTCTGGTTCCCGACCAACTTGCCGTATTCTTGCTATGCTTAATTGCCAAAGCTCGCAAGTGGGAATGGTGAAACGAACAGCAATTGTCCATCAATGCCTAGAGTGTTTTGAAATCAACTCACCCACCTTTTGTTTAAAGTAGAAACATATGATTGTGAGTAAAAACTACAAATTCAGCTCGCAACTAGAACATTTTCCGTCAGGGTGATCGTCAATGTGTGCGCTCTATGGTTTACGTACTTACACTCTGTTCCTCCCAAAAATCAAATGTGTTATTTGTACTACGCAATCAGTGGCAACGTTTTACAAAACTGAAAGAACTAAACGTTGTACTTCTTAAGATTATCTTTATTGAGAGACAAGAAAATTTCTTGTATTCCAACTAAAAATCTGAGTTTAAAAACTAATAAGAGATTTGGCTTACTTCTTTCTTTGCAATTTTTATATATTTTTTTTCAACATCAATTCGATATATCTATTTTTGGCAGAGTAAACAATTGTGTGGCTTTATTATGGCATAGAACAGCATCGATATTTAAGTAGTCCAATAAAGAGCTCATTTCTGAAGTGTTTACCTCTTCACGTAGATACGAAAAGTTTGACCAACAGACATATGTATGTACAGTAATCTTCAAGTTTAAATTTGGAGCGATTTTCTTCCTAATTATCTGGCATGTTTACTCATACTGAGTTGTTTAAATTGTTTGTGACTGAAATTCATCTAATCGATTTCATGTGGTAATATTTCCATAAAGAGCTAAAAGCAGTTTCTGTCATAAAAAACAATAATATTACAACTCTTTTTTTCTTGGAGAAGTATTAAAAAGTCGAAAATCACCCGTCGCAAAAAATCATGTGAAAAAGCAAACATTTACCCTGTGGGAATGTTTATAGTGGGTGATCTCTCCGTAGCCCTATTTTCGACAGATCACGCGCCGTGTTTAGCTGTCATACTATTTTTGTTCAGAAAATAAAGCAGCCGTAGCTGAGAGTGTACACGAAGACCGTGGAGAGTCGATTCGACGCCGTTCGCAACAAGAAACATCGCTTTGCTTTATGATCTCTTGAAAAGTTCTAAGAATCAATCAATGGATTTAATGACAGAACACTTTCGGTGATAATTTCACGTTTGGTCCCGTCGTTTGATCACCAAGATCGTGCAATCACACAGTTAAACTTTTTTCCTGTGGGGTACATACGACAATTGCGCTTCCATTCAGACCTTGGAACAAAACATCAAAAAAGTAAATGCCAACGAATATTCTTTAAACTGATAATAAACATTCCTCATTAAGTTTATAGTTTCTGTATATTTTTTTCAAAAAAGTAGGGAACTTCGAAATGGATCATTCTTTGAAATCTGTATGTCGAGATTCATAAATTAGCATCCGAAAGATAAGAAGATTTACTATCCCCAGTGACAAATCAAAGCTGCTGAGTCACAGAAGCAAAACTATTATACATAGTAAAGGAAATCGAATATAACAAAGTACCTAAAATAGATGACATACCCGACAGAGCGCGTAGGAAGCCATAACCTCGACACCTCGCCTGTTCGCTAAAACTTAAAACGCTTGAATCAAAGAAGAGGTGTTTCCCGACTGGAAGGTACAGCGTACATTCTTCGTAAAATCGTACAGACCTCTGTGCTTGCTTGACACGTGCTAATTGTTTGGACGAAAGCATACATAAGAAATACAATAATACGGCTTTATGAAGCAGATATCCAAATTGACATACTTCGAAAAATCGTCGATGCTGCAAAATGTACAGTGAGATGGCAAAGTGACACAAGTATTTTAAGGGCTGATTACCCTAGATGTGAAGAATGCGATCAACTCCGCAAAGTGAGCAAATATAATCAAATACGCGCCCATGAAAACCTCATAAATATTATAATGAGCTATTTTCAAAACAGAACAGAGATTTTATTGACAAAGACACCAAAAGCTCTCTATCTCGAAAGAAATACCATAAGGGTCAGTTTTAGGCCGCTGTTATGCAACGAGGTGCTAAGAAGATAGCAATCAGCAGACGTGAAAATAATATTATAAGCAGACAAACTTATAGTAATGTCAGAGTCTAAAGATGTCTTAAGAAACAATTGCAGAGAGTGTGTAAATAGTCTACTCAAATGGTTTTTCTGTGAGCTTGGAACTGGCTGCACACGAAACAAAAATTTTACTGATAAGCACCAAGAAGGTGGAAAAACAAATAGGACTCACAATGGGAGGGGGTGTGAGATTACTTCGCAGCCACAACTGAAAATCGAGTAGAATTATGGCAAACAGAGTCTTTGTGCGTTCCAGCCGGTGATTTTTATTTGTAAAATTAATGAATTCAGTAATATTGTATGCGGCTCCAATATTATTCGCAGTCTGAACAGCAAATCCTATGCAAAATCGATGAGCACAGTGCCGTTTTGTATTGCCCTCGCTTTTGAAATACTAGGAAACAACTAAAAAACATACTCGGTGTTTAATTTACGATTAATTTTATTAAACAGTTGATTTGATATTAAACAGTGGCGTATTCGATTCACTACTCTCAAACCTATAAGTGATCCAATGTCAATATATTGCATTATTTCAGTGTTAACAAGAAGCATTCTAAAACAAGCAAGTCATAAAAATCTTGACAATTGCCTAACACTAACTTAAAGTCATTAAATTTAGAACATATATTTAGTGAATACAGTTAGAACGAAAATACAGCAATTCCTGCAATTGCAACTCAGCTGATTAACCTGTGAAGCAAAGAAGTTGTAAAATTGCAATGTCAGCTTCTAATCTGAAAGCGCTTAAAGCCCATTTACTAAGGGTGCACACACGCACACCTAGAAGATTTATGGCTGAATAGATGACTGGAGTAGAGAGCAACTGTCTTTCGACTTCACCCAAGATTCTCGCATGCATAATTACTTAACAGGCACTCGATGCTGCCGATGATGATTTAATGGATGGCTTGTTAAGGTTACGGTGCAGGCGAAATGGTGTGCAGCTGAGATTCCACCGAATCATTTCGTATAATCACCGAGGCAATTGACTTTGGGCTCGTTAAAGTTGGCAACTGCAATAATTTTGCCATCAATTCCATCAGTTAAATAGAGTGTCCTACACATGAAGCCGGCATGCAACAGTGGCAAGCGCAACGACGACACTGGCTGGGTGTTGCCGCCTAGACTGTGGCAGAGTGAGTTGCCACTTAGAAGTGGTAGAGCATTCATTAGAGTCCCGCTTATTCGCACTTGACTAGATGAAAATTTCTATTGGCACAAGCACACACACACACACACACATACAGACGAAGCACTTTGCTATTATGTGCAGCACAAAGTATATAATTTGAATTACCGCAGCTTTTATTAATACGTGCCGGTGAAAGCGTTAATTGGTCTTAAACAGGCGATGGTATAAAAGAAGTGGTGTGCAGGGGAGCCTCGCTATACATAATTCAAAAGTCGATTGTGAACTTGCAACACTGCTGACTACAGCAAAACACCACAGATTGCACACAACTACCTAAAGCGTTTGAATGTCGGTGAGCGTTTGCGATGAATTAAGGCATCACTGCCGAGTGACAAACCGCCTACGCCAACCCTTCCCCCACATAAACAACTAAACAACTGTCGCGCTTGTGAACTTTGACTTGTGACACATGTCACAAGCAACTACTAAGCGAACTTGCAACATGCCACGTCTGTGCGAACATGCGTACGCAGCACTGTGTGTGCGTGTGTGTGTGCATTAAGCCCGTAATTATGCGATCGATCAAATGCAAATCACCACCATAAAGCCACTAACAACAGCGCAAGGCCAATGAACCGCACTGCATCCTCGCCCACCGTCATTGCAACCTCGCTGCAATCGCTGGTGGGCAACTCAACTATGTACATGCATGCGTGGTGCGCAACAAGCACGGCAATGACAATGGCAGCACCTCATCCACCCGGCACTGCTGCTTCGCAACACTATGCGAGCAGCATCCGTACCACCAGTGTCGGTTGTTGCACTCGTTGCAGCTGTTCTGGCGTTGCTCTGGTGCTGGCCGGGCTGCTCAGCCGCTGCCGCAATGCAATCGATGCTCGAGCCACTTTATCTATTCATAGGCTTCATGCGCTATTTGTATGTTGGCGTTGGTAATTTTATATGCAGATGCGGTCAACAGTTTAGCCGCAATGTTGCACACAAACTTGTTGTTGTGGCTGCTTTTGTTGTTGCTGTGGTGGCTGCCCTTGTAGTCCGCACCGGTCGCAGAGGAGCGACTCACCACCAGCCGCTGGTATTGAGCATGGCAATACACAATAGCGTGAATTGTAGCTGCGAAATTGCTGCTAGGAGGCTGTTGCTGCAACATTTAGACGGCTTTTGTTTGTAGGCGCGTACAAAGCAAACAATGGATTAAAGGCGAAAATCTGCCCAGTTCACATACAAATGACTATAAAGGGAGCATTTTTATTGAGGATGCGAATTTAATCATTTTTAGTTGGTGTAAATCTGGTAGGTAACGTTATAAAAGTTATAGTTTGCAAGCCTTTTGCGTAACAATTATTTGAATAATCCTCACATATTTAAATAACGTTCTATTTATTTGGTTGGTTGAAAAGGGAGACGCATGAGCTCCAGTCCGCAGGTGGCCGCACTTACTATGTAGACCTATTGTGCTCTCGTGTGTAAACCACATCAAACGTTATTCAGCAACTTAGTTCGGAATTAGTAAAAAACTGATTTTTTCCATCTAAGCTGCCCTATCTATAGCTATCTATCTACAGCATTAGGAGTCGTGGAATATCCCGTCTTACAATAATACTAAGCACCTTTTTGTCTAGAAATAAAATCTTTTTAGTCTTCCCGCCATCACAGGTATCTCAAAGCAGCTTTGTGGTATGCCCACTGTTGCTAGTGTTCCGAGACCTAAGGAATTGCTTTAGGATGGATTGCTTCCAAAAAGCCTTGAAGGAGCTTAGTGGAATGGAGACACTAACCACTTTGGTAAGGTTCGAGGCCCATCTAAAACGTCTGCCGTACTTTGGGTTCGGCTCGCGGTTGCAATGCAACTCCACATTCAGTCCGCATGAACAGGTTGAAGCGAGCTCCAAAGGCCCCCGATTCCCGTAGTACCAGATTATGTCTCCGGTCACACCTCGTAGCCGAAACTACTACCCGTTGCGCTTTCATACTGCTCTGTACATTATACGCACACATCATTCACACAAAAAGCTAACCCCAATTCTCAGTTCAACGCCTTCGCCGCCTAAACAATTCACACGCAAACGACCCTAACTGTTCGGCATTCCGACTAGTGGAGATCACACCGCTAACATCTAAATGTCCATCAGTCCAGATACCTATTGTCCGAGTACATCGGGCATTCTGCAATTATATGCACCCAGTCCTCTACTCCCGCCCTACAAAAACAACCGGGCCTATTAGATAGGTTCTTCTGATGCAAAAATACATTCAGAAGGCCAAGCCCCGTAAGCAGAAAACCGAGACTCAGACATATATCTGTAGTCTGGGTTACTCTCAACAAACCCACCCTCCCGAATGTACTCTTAAGTCACTCGACTGTTAGGACTACATATTGTCCCAACAATCTTGCCACCTACACCTGACCCTATCATCTACAAGCCTCCTGCTCCCTAAATATCCCTTCCTCTCCACATCATCATCGGAAATCCAATCATTTTGCAGCAATGGCACACTCAAGTCCCTTATTAACCTGAATGCAACAGCACGCTATACGACAATCCGGTCAAAGGGGCGCACCTAACAGAACCTGCATATTATGTATTACTACAGAATAAGCTCCATGGGCTACTACAACAGTCGAGAGTGTTTTACGTGGGATCCTACCTACGAAGGTCTAACTCCACGGTGCTCAGAAGCACAACGGATCAATACAATGCGTCGATCAACGCCCTGAAAACCGGGTAACAATTTTCAGTACCAATCGGCAGTGTGGCATGGACACACTAACCACCTTGGTAGGGTACGAGGCCCATCTAAAACCTCTTCCGTACAGTTCTTCCCGCGATTTGGGTTTTAACCACAGCCACCACGAATCTCCACAAAGGGCCAAACCCAATGAGCAGATTGGAGTTTTACCTCCAAGGGCATTACTGCTCCCCGTGGTACCAGGTTAAAGTCTCTGGTAAGACCTTGTAACCGAAGTTACTACCAGTTGAGTTTCCACACAACTCTGGACTGGCGGCCAGGATCTTAGTCGCCTCTTACGACAGGCATACCTTACCGCGGGTATATTCTGTCCCCCCCTGCATCAAGGGGGTCCCCCCTACCCGCAGGGGGCTACTACAGAAGAAGTTCCATGGATTATTACAGAGGAAGCCCGCTCTTGCTCCTATTTCATCTTACGAGCCGTCGGTGACTATGTAGATTTCGCCGTTGGAATTGTCGACAACAGAACCCTTGGACCAAACTTATTAACTGAGGAATAAAAACATTGTGTTTAATTCCTTATACAACTCCTCCCGGTCGTATTGCCATTTTAACCCGAGATCGGTCACGAAGTCGGGTATGATATAAGGCCAAAGTGACACCTAAGACCTGTTGAAGTACATTTTTAGATAGAGAGGATCCAGCATTAAGCTTATTTGTTTCAGACGTCTCATCTCAAAAAACATTTAAACTAGGGTCGGCTAAATGAGCAAGCCCTGTTTATTAGAAAATAAGGAAAAGTTACAGTATAATAATCGCGAGTTCTTAGTTCTCAGACGACTGAGTTGACTTATTAAAGACCTTCCTTTCCACTTTTGAAGTTACATACATTTATTTACTTCTCCAAATTATTGATGCTTAGTCATAAATATTACTTAAACGTTAGAAAAAAGTAAAGTTTAAACTTACTTCTTGCCACTGGCCAGGAAGACATCCAATTCCGCAGACATTTTGCAGCACAAAGCTTCCTGAAAGTGTCCCTGCGAACAGTTTGTGTTTATTAGATGTCCCTCTGAAAATACACAAATACCAAACGAATAATGATTAAAGCATATCACCGAAAATCAGCTTAATTAGTGATAAATTCTCTAGCAAATAAATATGAGCAAGCAGAAAAAGCAAGCAAAAAGAAGCATGCCGGATAAGCAGCGGCAAAAACGGTAGCTAATGCCATGGCGCATGCGCACACAACAGACATATATGGCCAACCAGGCAAGCGGACAGAGCCACGGTACAGGAGAGCTGAACACAGAAACTTCCCAGTGCCGCAGAAGCAAGCATATCGCGTATGGAGCTTATCTGCGTAGCCTGGCAGCGCCCGATACGGACCAAACGCCGTACATACAATAACGCGAATGTCTGCTCACTCTCATACCGCAAGTGCGTGCCTCATATGCCATACATACACCTTAATTGGACGAAAATTGTTGGAATATTTAAAATCGCCTCTTGGCACAATCCACCATATACAAATGGACACATACATACATATATGGTTGGTCCTTTGCCGCACCGCTTATTAAAAAGCGAAACCATTTGAGATGACGAAGATTTACGCATATCGACGCACACATACAAATACATGTGAATATCAACGAATAAAAACGAAATGAAATTGAGGCGGCAGCGTTGCAAGTAAAGCAGTAATGCGGCTGCCGACTAGGCAGCACAACGGTCGCAGGAGGATACACACATTTTTCAAAATCCAACGCGCGTTTAACAAAAATTCAGTGGGCATGTTGTAGTCCTAATCAAAATTCCGTTCGGATGCTTGAATGTGATGCGGCTGCCGCGAACACTCGCCGATCACTGCACCGCCGCCACCACACACTATGCCACCGCTCTTTGTTCCACATTCCTACTCACTCCCGGGACTGCGATCTACCCAACCGACTAGCTAGCAGGCAGACTCACCGGCACTGACTGGTTGACGGGCTGGTTGGGTTGTGGCTTGCATTGCGTTCGGTTCTGTGGCGAGTCACCTCAAAGAATGCGATAAACGATATTTCGGTAATGACACAAGCCTTGCCGAAACCAGATCTTCTTGCTGATTTTTAATTTATTATGCGAAACTCTACGATGACTCGAAGGTTGTGTGTGTGCGTCTTCAAAGCAACCAGTTGACAGGGGCGATGAAGACCGTTGAAGATTCCTCATTAGTCTGTTCATAATGGTATATTAATCAAAATGCCACAATGTGACAACAACAACAATACTAACAACTTGCTGAAACAATACGATGGGGACATTGGAAGTTTACTTGGAATAAGCGAAGGAGATAACTCAGTTGAGTGGGCACAACGAGTAAGTGCTATTATAAAGACTGAGAATTACAAAAGAAACATTTATATTTTTTAACGGAATTATAACCGTACTATATACATATATATCAAATTTACTAGTCATAGTTTTGAGGCGACTCAACGAAATGTATGAGTCCAAAAGAACAAATTTATGCTCACCCCTTAAATCTTTTACGACATTCTGAGAGTACGCTTAAGTATTGAACAACACCTCTTACTTTTCGCTTATGTTCGATGCAATTAATAGTGAAAATAGTTTATTCTAAAAATAGTTCTATTATCCACTTAATTGGATCTATCTTTTACGCGAACATGAGTTCCCTATAGATCGCCGAGACGAATCTTACCACAAATTTATTAAGGCCGTTAATATCAATCTTAGCCCCAGGGAAGGGTTCTAGGTTATCTAAAGCTGTGTCTACGGAGATATTTCAATCTCAGCCTAGCGAAAATGAGCCATGGAGGCAAAAGTGACAAGATGATCCATCCATACAGCTTTGTCAAAGAGCATCCGACAAAATATTTGGAGTTGGACAGTGTTCAGCTAGAACTCCCCAGTCGCGACGAGATGAACTATACTAAGTGCTAATAGTTCGTATGACCTCTTAAATTTCACAATGGACCAGAAGGATCACGCAGTCGCACAAGTTCTGGTTCTTGACCAGCGCCTGTCTAGCTCACTGGAGAACCATATGTCAAAAGATCCAGCGCTAGAGACCATCAGACACTTCTCAGACACTACTCACTTCTAATCAGTTGAAATTCGAGTAATTAGAGTAAGAATGTAAGCTCATTGACTTGCATCTTCCGACGATTACGCTGTAACAGAGCATGGATGTAAGTCTGATGTGGAAAAAGCTTTGAGAGGTTGCTTATGAGATCATGCTCTTCTAGACTATTTGAAAGCGATAGTCAGTGAGCTCAAAGCTAGAATAGCCGCATGGCTATCAGAGTGAATTGAATGAAATCTCAGAAAGAGGCTGCACTTCGGAGTAGTACACCTCCGCTTGAAAGACGTTACTTTTATCCTCCATCTTAACTTAGATCCATTCGTGAAGACACTCACTGCTCCTTTTTTCCAATGGTTTCGCTTCGCCAACAAATCGTTCGCAGGTGTGTGAGCAGAGAAGAAACCCCAAGTAAAAGTTTAGCGTTCTGGTGGTCTAGATTGTAAGGAATTGATTCGAAAAAATATGGACAGAAGCCACTAAACCAATAGAAGAATGAAACGGCAAAAGTAATGGAAGTATATATGTATTTAGGTCTGAAAGATCTACTATTATTTAGTTGCATGATTCTTGAGAAGAGAAAAATAGTTTTAAGAAAGTATATTAAGCTAATCAGCAGATAACTGGCTACTTTATAATATTTGTTCTAATTTCACATGTGATGCGACAACAGTAAAACCAATAAAAACGAGCCGTTAACAAGGGAACAACAATGAAACCAAACAGGTCTGCTCGCCCACAAAATAGACGATGCGACAATCAGCCAAATCGAAAATTGATGCGATGACATTTGTTACAAAAACGGCCGAAATCAGCGGCAAGCCGAACTGGTCGCTCAACCGAAAATACGCTAAGTTGAAGCATGAATCAAGCAATCAAGCCCACGCATACACTCACATGCTTAGTCATACTATATATGCATGTTTATGTGATTGCTTTATATACAGACTTAGGTGTGTTCAAACCCGAGAGAAAAAAAAGCAGCGGCGGTGATAAATGGACGACGAAATTGATTAATACACGCGTGTGTGGCAGTTGGCTGGTTGTGGCCAGCTGAGTGACGATTGGCAGCGGTCACTTTAAGTAACTGTTTTGCTTTCTACACTGTGATCGAGCTGTCGGTGTGTGATTATATCCCTCAATGCATATACAGATGTACATACATATGTACATAGGTCGATAAACATCTACTTAGGCACGACTGTAGTGCAACTTCAGCCGACGCAGCTCAACTCATTCGGCATTTACTTGCGTCTGAAATCGATTGGAGATGGAGCACAAACGTCAAAAGAGCGCCTCGTAAATCAAAGCAATTAAAAAGGTAAATTAAAAACTCCTAAATCGACTTTAACGAACACCAATGCAAGGAAATACATTTAAAGCGACATAAAACTTAAAGGCAGTCAAACCGAGTTGGCTGTTAATAAGTGCACTTACAGTCGTGCTCAAAAACAGTAAAATTGACAACAGATACTAAATTTTCTTAAAAGAAAGTAGCTTATGTTCAAATTTCCTCCAGGTCTTACCCTCAAGTGACTATTTGCGATTTTACTAATAAAAACATCTACTGGAACAGTGGGCTGTAGGGCGACTGCGGAAGCGTTGAGATTCCGGCCTTGGTTAGGTAGCTGTTCACAAGAAAGACCGCCTTGAGCCGGAGCGTTGTCGCGGTGCAAGTTCCAATTGGCTGCGATGTTTTGTCAGACCCGATTGACCTTTCGATTGAGTCTCTTTGGTGGTGTCAAAAAAGAAAGTCATTTTTCTCTTTTTTGGGGGAAGAGACGCCGGCGTTTGCGGCTCGGAAGGTTGCCTCTTTGTCTCGGGATCGTACCCAAGGATCCACAACTCGTCACCTGTGATTACGTTATTCAAAAATAGGGAGTCACTTTCACACATGTTCAGACAGAATTTACACGAACTGGTGACAATCCAGGTGTTTGGAGACAACTGACCAGCCGCTTGTTCGTTAACTAGAAACTCTCTCTACCGAATCCAGTCGGTGCGCGCACGCCCCGAAGTACAGTCGCGGCGGATGAAAATCAGTTCTATTACTTTCCGGACAAGCCCTGTATATGAGCTATTTGGGCACTTTGATAGAGTGGCTTTCGTGCCTCTGAACTGGGTTGTAAGTATACCATATTTTCGATGACATTTTCCTGACCTCCCCTGTATATAAGACACAAGCATAAACTTACAAATGTATCTACAGACAGTTGTAAAACCGTAAACCTGCCATTTGCGTATGAGCTGAGTCGGTGATGGATGCGTGAGTGTCTTGAAGCAACCATTAGTAGGAGTCGAATGCAGAAGAAGGCTACAATATGCATTTCAGTCCACTAAACAGCTCAACCAAGTCAAAGTAAACTGCGTCGATGAGCTAATGATGTTCATCGGTACTTAACATGCCATTGGAGTGGATTGGGATTTGTAATTGAATTTGTTGCAATCATCACTTTTATGGCCTTTCTACCAGTTGTTCACTCACACACATCTAGACCGGTGATTTACGACACAACTATCATAAGGTTATAGCAATGGGAGAGGGGGTCATTTAAAATACGTTAATGACCAGTTGATGAAATTCGAATAGGCCAACGCTTTCGTTACATATTCAAGTGTGTTTGTATGTATTGGAAGAGCCAAATAGTTTATGTGATATTTGATCGGTAGATACAGGTGCCCCGGTGAGTATATGACATTAGAAAGACACACTAACGAAGAGTGAAAGCAATCACAATGGAAAAACGAAGTGAGTAGCGGGAAATTAATAGACAGCTTAAACCGTTAAATGCAATTAAACTAAATACTATTAAACTAATAAATTGTAGCTTTTTTACCTTTTCCAATTAGCAGTGGTTGAAATACTTTGAATTAAGAAAATATTAGTTAATAGTAGTAGACTTTACTTCTTTGGCTTAGATATTTGATGTGGTTTGATTAGCCTTCTCGGCTGTTAATAGACTGATTTACCACTCAAAGAAGTAGAGTTTTTTCACCTCGTCTACTTCCATACAGCATCTGCTGATGGCGTATATTAATATTCCCAACCTTACAGCATGGACGCCAATAGGGCAATGGACTGTTAAAAGATCCACAACTAGGGAGAGGCTAGCCTTGCTGGGGGTGAAAAGATAGTGATCTCTTGCTATCGGTCTTTTGCCAATTTTACGACAGCGCATGTACTGATGGTGGCCACAGCGAAGTCCAGCTATCTAGTAGTAGAACACAAGAGGATACGACAGCACTGACTCGCTCCTATTCTACCGATAGCGGTTCTAAGGTACCTTTCATTTCTGACTCATCAGCTTTGCTGCGAATCCGAAATGGCCTGCTACCCAGTACAAGTCTTATCACAAAGACACTCGGTGATACTGATAGCGATGTCAGGCACTCCTCGACCAACTCTGAACGCACTTTTAATGAGTTCAAGGCTAGTATCGCCGCTAAAATAAATAATATAAAATAATATGTTCTAACTAACTGAAAATTCTTCAAAACTCAATAAATTTGGCGATTAAGATTTAAGCCTTTGGATAATTTTAGTCTGGTCCCAAAATTTACATAATAGTCGGAAACTGTTAAGTAGTGCTCAGAACCTTTTAGTACAACTGCATACCACTGCGACAGCAAGGGAGTATAGAATTTTCGTAAAATGCCTCACGTCAAATTGCAAAATGCAATTTTCGCTCACAATTTACACATTGGACGCGACTCAATTTTCATAAAATTCTACTTAAAACTGTCAAAAACTGATTGATGGTTCTTTCAGAGCGGCCGTGGTTGTTGAAATTGTCCCGTCGCACACACTAAAGACGCGACCAGACAAATGAATCTACGCAGCATGATGGAGGATTTTGACGGACACATGAATGGCCCGAAATGAAAGGATGCAAAACAAATAAAAAAGTGAAATAAATAAATAAATCGGTGTACACGCTTGTAGGTGTCTGAATGCCGGCTAGTCTGGTTTTAAGTTGATATGAATTACTTGCGGACTACCAGTTCGGGCGGCGAACACGCAAGCATGCAAGCCTATGCACATGTTGAAGCTGGTTTAGCAGAGCAAATCTTCGCTAATAAAAATGTATGTGTATAATATATATATATATATATATATAGCTTAACAATAGTTGAACAGATATACATATACATATATATATATTCCTACAAGTGAAACGTTGTCGAAAAAAGTGTAAAAGAGCCGCTATCTGAGGCATTTTATCCGATATTGATAGACTAAATAGTGGCGTATAGAATTAAAATTATAAAAAAAATTTTAAATAATTAAAATCTATATCAGAAAGATATAGCAAAGTTATTTTCGGTGGATTAAGCTTCGGTTTCACATGTTGCTTAAATTTCTCATTTCAATGAGGTTAGGTTAGGTTAATCTAAAAAATAGACCAAATTGGTACTTTGCGATGAGAGATGAAGTTCCGTTGTTAAGTCCAAAGTAGTCAAACGTTTAGGATGCCTGCGCTTGACATGGATTTTAACAGATTCTGCGACCTCACTATCGACAGCTCCGCCAGTGTTTCATAGCGTGCGGACCCCAGATGCTTACAGCGTACTCTTGCCAATGCGGCACAAGTGCACAAGAGAAGCTTCATTGTTTTCCTGCAGTTTTCTCGATCTCTGAGCAGTTAGTATTCCCATTCATATTCATGAGCCTTACGAAGATTACATCTATAAATCGCAAACATCGGACTTTGTGTTAAGACGGATAGTGATGCTATTAACCAATAAAACCAAAATACTTCCATTCCATCATCTCTTACTCGATGCGATCTATTTTACTGTCCCACATGGTAAAATATTTAGGTTTCCAGATCGATGAGCTGGAAAATTAATATTAAGTAACGGAGGAAAAATCTTACATGGAGAACCCTCAGTTGGAACTAAGGTCTACATAGACGTTTTCAATCGGAAAGGAGCAACATTTTCTACTAAAAGAATCAAGGATATAGGAAATTGTAACATAAAAACTTATGGACATGGCGATATCAAGAATCAGCACAAAACAAATCTTTATAGTTTCGACTATATCTTCCTAAGCTTGGATTTCAATAGTGACTGCCAGGTAATAATACCCTCTAGACGTGAAAGAGGTTTAGTAGGGAAGGAGAATACTGTCTCAAATTGCGACGTTTTAAAACTGGACTACGGAGTACGGACTGTACTCCGAGTATCTTGATATTTCTCTTTACATTCCTCTACCAATCTCAACAATCATCTTCCAAGCGGAAGTTCTAGGCATAAAGAAGGCCTGAGGAAGAATAAAGAAAGCTAAATATTTTCAATCTTATGCAGATACCCAGGCGGCGTTTCGAGCCTTGTCATTGCCAAAGATTCGTTCCAGTAGAGTCAACAAATGTACGAAAGGTCACTGGCAGCTCAACTCATATTTGCCTGTAATTTGCGCTCACAGTCATTGAAATATTTGTGGAAACAAAAAACATATGAGTTCGCCAAGTCGGGAACCTCTCTAGACGAAAGAGGCAAAGAAAATACAGTGTTCACTAGGAACAACCAAGGGAAGTAGGAACATACTGCCCTCTTACCTACCTAGCTACACCTCGGTCAGATGCTTGACCGTACTTCTGCTCCCTATACTGTCCGCTTTGGGGTTATCTAACGAATAATTACTGATAGGTTAGGTTAGGTTAAATTGGTAGAAAAATAAGCCAAGCATAAACCAGTTTTGGTGCTTTGAGATACCAGATGAAGTTCAGTTCCTAGATACAAGAAAAGTATTCATCCTTTATCAATTACAGAAAGATTCAAGAAACATAACAAAAACAGAAGTGACCTTCACTGTGGAAGCCGCTGATAAAGAAAAACGTTTCAATGTTTGTCGACGCAGGAATCAAACTGACGTCCTAGCGTACCACGTTGTAGTAACAGGGCAAGTTGAGCATCAATCCCGACGTATGTACCTCATTAAGGCTACTTCCGCCACACACTGCCGCATTGCCGCTTGCGTCCGCAGCATTTGCGCAACATAGTGACATGAAGTGTTTATTCCTATTTTTCCAGTACAAAAAAAAACTATTAAAATACCATATTTTGCATTAAAAAATTAATCAGTTTTCTGCCGGTGTTGCGTGTGCTAAAAGACGACCCGCAGAAATGCTGATAATAAGAATTTGGATGTTTTAACACAAAAGCGCGTGTGGAAGGAGGCAACGCTGCCGCTCCTACGCGTACCAAACCAACAATAAATACAACAGTGTATACAACGGCAACAACAATAATAAATATTCATATGACTGTGTGTATATGTGCGTGTGTTGATGTGTGCGAATGGGGGCAGCGTCTTGTGGTAGCACTTAGGAGTTGAATACTCGACAGACAGTGGCCAAAATTAGGCGGTCAAGTAGGCGGAGCAGATTGATGTGAAACTAAATTGGGATTCCCCAATCCCCAATTTCCCTTTTCACCCATCATCCGTATCCGTACATGCATACATACACACGCACGCATGTGTAGATGCAAATGCCACAGAAAGAAGTTCAAAAATTGCTTCGAATGCGTTGAAAGGCTTTCGGGTAGATTGTTTTCGAAAAGTAATCTGTAAAGTATTCGGTGTTTTGTTATTTTTACTGCTGAATTTCATTAACAAACTGTGATACGACTCGACTCGCCTAGCGGGGGATGTGAGGGGCACTTTACTGACCGGTCGACAAAGAACAGACAATAAAATGCAAAAATACGTTAATGAAGAAAAAAGTTCGCTTTTAATGCTTTTTGGCGGCTGAACTCCGTTGAGTGGCTTGGCACTACAGCACAAAAGCACAAAAGAATGTTAACACAATTCTAAAGGCATTTTACTTTTATTTTGATTTATGATTGAAATTTATTGCGTTTCCTTATATTGTATTTCAATCACCGGCACTTCCAGGTCCTACGGCTTTATACTATATTTAGGTATGTAGTAATTAGTTAAGTAAATTATATTTTTATAAATCATGAAAACGAAATAAGAAAAAAACTTTTACTTCGGTTGCTGCAAAGCTAGAATACCCTTTATGAATTAAGAAATTTCGAAAATGGATTTTGATTGTCAGTTTGTACGACATAAGTACATAGTAAACTAATCTGGAAAATTTGTTCGAATATTGGAGCCTTTCCTCGATATTATTTAAATATTTTTTTATGGTAATTTTTTTTTTTTAGGAAATTTACGTAGGTTGGCTTTTATGTTTCGGGATTTGGCAATCTGGAAACTCACAATTTTACAGTAAAATTTGACTTTCTTGACGTTATAAGTACTCAGAACGTTTTGACGTAAGAACGATATTTGTGTAGTTTACAGTTACTTAAAATATTCACCTCGGTCAAAACATGAATTTACATCGCGAACAGTTTCGCGCATTTTGTCCAACTTTCGACCTGAATGAACTCACCAAAAGTGCATAGATCTTGGAGTTCAGGAAGGTCGACCAAAATCAGTTGTTGTTTTAGAAACTATTGACGCTGTGCGCAAACTTATATTGCAAGATCGTCATGTTACCTATCCTAAGATCGCAACAACTGTGGACTTTAGTGTGTATAAAAAAAATTGTTCGCGGATCCCACACATTTTGCTCAAATCGCTCAAAGGCTCGATTGGTCGAGAGAAATGTTAATATACTACGATAGCGGTGCTTTAAAACACGTCTATGACATCATGACATCAACTAGACGTGTCGCGCTCATACCTCTGAAACAACGCGGAAGAGTAAATTTTGACTTTCAAGAAGTCAGGAAAACAAACCTCCGAAGATGAATCACTATTCACCACGACAATGCGGGCTCTCATACATCGGTTGAAACAAGAGTTCAACATTTTTTCGAAAACTGAAAAGGCGGTTGAAGCGTGCAAAAGGCATGTTTTGGAGATACCTCATTCAGAGTGACAAAGTTTTTCGAAAATTGGTCGAAACGCATACAAAAGTATACAGATCTTAATTAAGAATATTTTTAAAAATAATAAAGCGATTTTCACTGACTAAAATTTGTTTTTGTGCTCGAATCCCGAAATATAAATGGCAACCTAAGAAGACTGGCAAATATGGTATGTACCAATTGTCTTAAATAGCGGAATAATGGAGAGAACTCTCTCCTCCTTTTTTGAGGGCACAATAGACCTAAGGTTGCAGTGCAATCATCGTCTATTCATCTTTCCTCTTTTTTCTGTCTCTAGGCATAGTCCAAAAAGAAGTGGTCAGTATTATTAGTACAGTATATTTTCATATAAAATGCGAAAAGACTTTTTCGACTACCCAATATTTGAAAGACACTGCGACGTTTTGAACTTTTTAAAATTTTTAGCAAGTTCTTAAGAATATTTTGCACTTCATCCAATGGTGTACTGATGGAAAAAGTAATATGTCAATGATTTCACACGCAATCCACACTTGATGACTAGAGCAGAGTTTTCCACATTTTTATTTCGAATAAAGGCTGAAGTATATTACAACATATATATACATATGTATATGCATATGTTTGTAGTAATCGTAAAAATTTAATCCACTTAGAACATGCCAACCTCAGCGTCTGTCAAATTATACTTATACCACAAAGACATAGTGCCTTCGAAAGCAATAAAGCAGGTCACATAGTATCTACTCACTTGTTTTCTCCTGATAGTAAGCGTCATCAGTATCCGTGAAGAACCAAGTCTGAAAGTATCAAAAAAAGAAGAATAAATCAAAATGATAATTAATGCAAATGCGCTTAAAATAATTAAATGAAAATGTATTAAGTAGAGTGTTGGGTCGTTACATACTTTCCAAGATTAAAGGCGACGGGCGGGAGTGATGGCACACGTAATTGTGGGAAACCCGCTGCGTGACAAATCTCCATGCTCGTTGATTTCGAAACATCAAGAATAAATGAAGAAAAACAAGCATACACAAACACATACATACGTGCATTTATACAAACGATGTTAAATATTTACTTTGTAGGTGTCTGCTTGCACTGAAGATCGCTGCATGTTATATGACTATGTCTGTATATAACTTCATATGCATTTGCGGTGCTGAAAATTACTTTTCCACTTGTGACGAAAAGTCATTTGTTCGTTGCTGGAAATTTTCTTATGTTTTCTTACAAGAAACCAACCAAATCAGATAAGAAATTTCCCACACACACGTCGACTCGTTTGTGGGAAACGCGAAGAGTGCCCGCATGGGTGCAACGCATCGCTGATTCGTCGCAACAACATGCAACATTTCCTTCCTGCCTGCCTGAAATGTACATTTATGCATGTGGTAGGAATACAAGTGTTGTTGTTGTTTTTGTCGATTAGAATGGTGGCGGTGGCGGCATTTTATTTAATTGGTTTGTTTTGCATTGAAGTTGTACAATTTTATGATGCTTTATAATGCAAACAAAGGCTTGGGGGTGACGAAATTCAACACAGTCCAACTGCATCCTACAACAACAAAAAACAAAGCCAACGAAAGCCAATTCTAATAAGACAAGCATATATTGTGGGAAGTTGACAAAAGATTTTCCAGTAGAAGCCTGTAGAACTGTCAAAATTAAAGTTCTCGCGGAGCTGCAAGTTGTTGTCGTTAAAATTTCGGGTCCGTTCCGGTTACGTAGACCCGACTGTGGTGGGAACCTGAACGGAGAGAAAAGCTGGAGGTCGGCAGTAATTGTATGAGAACTTGTTTTGACGCGAAAATCCATTCTAGAAAAATCTTGCAATTTCGAGAAAAAACTGAGTCATTGGAATCCCTTTTGCATGTTACTTCTGCCTCGTCAACTTGGTAGAACTTACTTGTAATATCATAAGATTTTTCATTACTTCAAGTGGACTGCGGAAGATCTTTCATTAAGATCTATATTAAAGTCTTATTACCTATCCTTATTGTCTTGAAATCCAAAGTTGAATATTTTTGACAACTTGACTGCTGAATTTTGAAAAATAAAGTCATCTTTTGGCGATTGAACTGAATCCGAATACAGCATTCAGCAGAAGTATGAAACTGATGGATAATTCTTCGGCAGAACTTCGTCTTCATACGATTTGAACTTTGCCCTAAAGAATTATGAAAGAAAGAAATGCCTCGAATACATAATCCTGAAATATTTATACCCTAAACTGGTTAAGTTTGCCACGAAGTTTGTGAATTATCAGCATTACGAGCTGAGTCGATTTTCCCATCTTTGTCTGTCCATCAGTTTTCGAGACTGCTAACGCCATTTTGACACCATAGTAAGACCTCATCTTGATATCACGTGCCAACCCTTCTTGCTCTCAATGAAACTGGGGATAACTTATGATTTTTGTAGATAGACATTCAAGGTTTGGTATCTGAGGGATTTCAAGAATTCGGTGTCCCATTTATCATAAAGCTATGCACTCACAGAAGAAGTGAAGAACAATTTTCTTGCTTCCTTCGAGTTTGCAGCTACGACATTTTTAGAGCATTTCCATTTTTAAGGCATGTTTTCTCTCCACTTTTCCCGGACTTATGTATGTAACAAGTCATTGAACCCTGCATTTGGTTGTAGATCTCTATCTATTCTGCACTGTTTGTTCATTTAGCGTATTGAGCTCCTCTCAATCGTTCCTAGCGGACACGGTATTGTTAGCGTCCCGGAGAGGCCCCTGACTTAGCCAACTCGTCTGCTTTTTCATTGCCAAAAATGTTCTTATGACCGGGAACACAAATTATGGATGAGTCGAGTTGACCTGCTAGTGGACTTAAAGTCGTTCTTGCTTTGTTAACTACGCTGGAGTTGATCTTTGGCGACTGCAAGGCTGGTAGTGCCACCTGGAAGTCTGTGTAAATGATTGCCTTCTGAATGCTCCCGTATTTGTATAATAGAACTTTAAAAGTCTTCTCTATACCCAGCGCATGCGCATGAAAGTTGTTAGCTGAATTAAATAGTAAGATAGGGAGATATCAAGCACCTCGGAGTATAAACCTGTCCTTACACCGTAGTCCATATTGCACCCGTCGGTATAGATTGAGGTAGTATTCTCCTCCTCTACTAAACCTCTTCTCCATTCACGCTAGAGAGTATTCTAACCTGGAAGGCACTTTTGATCTCTAACCTTGGGAGGATATAGTCTGATTTATTTAGATTAGTTCTATACTAGTTCAGAACTTCGCTTGGTCCATAACTCTTTCGATTCAAACCAACAATTTCCTTAATTCTTATACCAAAAACTGTTGCCCTTTTACGTATGAAAAGTCTATAGGCAGTTGCTGCAGGAGCACATTTAGCTCCTCGTTCGTGGACCTGTGTTTGAGATATCGATTTTTGGTACGTCTTTTTTTCTTTAATATGAATGATCCGCATCAAAAACTATTTTATTTCAAGAGATATCTTCACGAAATCTGTCTTGAGTTATTTTGTAAAGTAATAGTGCAATCTCCGAAGAAAGTGCTCGTACCACTATAGCGTATAGCTCACCGATCAAAATTAAGTTCTTGTAAAGAACCGTTTGTATTTGTGTAGTATTATAGCTTCGGTGCAACCGATGTTAACGTCATTTTTTATTTTTGACTATACTTTGAATCACTAAAAGTCGACTAACATACCGCGGTAAAATCTACCGCAATAAAATGGGTTATTGAGTTAACTGAACTGTTGCTGCAGCACAAACAGTTCCACTCTGACTCAAAGCACAAGCCTGCACTGCCGAAGTTGAGTATATCTGTAAGTATATAGGAATTTTCACGCATCTAAATACATATATACCCGGAGCAGTTGCTCCAAACAAAATGTCTATGTGCAATGGTTGTAGATTCATAACATTCCGAGCCAAACGGAGCTTGGAAAATGCAGCTGCGCAGCGTAAAAAACCGTTCCAAGCTAAGCGTTCACCAGCCATCAAGCAACAAGTTTGCAACAATGAAACGATGAAGCGAGCGAAGAGTGTGTGAAGTCCAGCGATTAAAGATAATGTGGCGCCCCACAAAAGAAAAAGGAAAGGAAAACACAATTGGCAAAACAACACATTAATATGAAGAGCAAAACAAAGTACGAGTAATGCAACACCTAGAGATTTCTGGTTTTGAGTTAAGCTGATAAGGCCAGTGAGCGACTTGATTGCAGATAAAAGGAAATGTTATGCGATTTTTATTGCTTTTTGTACGCTGAAAAGGGGATATTAAGTTTTTTAACGAAGTTTGTAACAACCAGAAAGAAACGTCGGAGACCATGTAAAATTATATATAAGTACCGGGATTCCCAAAAGGTATAAACTAATTTTAAAGTATCGTTTCGTCGAAGTAATGAAAATATTGCTGCTGTTCAGGCAAGTGTTGTTGAGGACTGTCAAGAACTGGGACTGTCCCACACCACAATCTGACGGATTTTTAGAAAGGATTTGGGTTTGCTTCCCTATAAAATTCTTCTCACTCAAGTACTGAAGCCATTGGAGCACCGTAAACGTCGTGAATTTGTTGACTTTGCCTTGGAACAACTTGAAAACGATAATGATTTTTTTAAGAAAATCATATTTTTTGATGAGGTTCACTTTCATCTGACTGGTGCGGTACATAAACCAAACTGTTGATTCTGTTGCGAAAATTCCTCAAATTCTTCATTAATAACCATTACATTCACCTAAATTGGCAGTATGGTGTGGTCTTTGGTCAGGTGGAATCATCAGTCCGCACTGCTTTCGAAATAAAGCTGGTGGCTTAGTTACTGTATATGGAGATTGGTATGGATCGAACCAACTTTTTATGGCAGCAAGTGGAAGAAGTTGATCTTGAGAACATTTGTTTCCAACAAGACAGTGCTACATACCAAACAGCATGTGCAACAACCGAAATATTTCAAGAATGATCTGAAAATTCGATTATTTCAAGAAATTTTGACATTGAATGGTCTGCAAGAAGTTGCGATTTAACACCATTAGACTACTTCATGTGGAGTTATTTGAAGTCATTGTTCTTTAGCGTTAAAACAGACTCTTTTTAAGTTTTAGAAGCTAATACTGAACGTGGTATTTATGATATACAACTTGATTTAGTGGAAAAAGCTTTCGAGAATTGGATTCATTGAATTCGTTACTGCAAAAGCAGACGTAACGGTCATATGAATGATGTATTCAGAACTTAATTGTAACGACTGTACTTCACATTAAATAAAATATATTTGAATTTGCTTAACAATAATTTTTTTTTAAGAAATCCTATGTATATAAATGAAATCAACGTGAAGCCATATCCGTATGTACACTGGTTCTATATACGCGAAGTAACCCCTCAGTTTTTTAGATATCGATATAAAATTTTGTAGGCGTCCTTTTCTCTTCAAGTAGCTGCATATTTATAAGAACAGACTATATCGGACCATTATAACATATACCTGACATACAAACCAAACGAACAAAGCTGAGCCTTTGTATGGAAAACTTTTTCATCTGACAATATGTCTTTATGAAATTTTGCATAAATTATTACCCATAGTAACGCTATAATATTTCAAGAAATTTCTTAGATCAGATCAATATAGCATATAGCTGCCATACAAACTGTATGGTCGAAAACAAGTCCTCGTATGGAAAATTTTTGTATTTGTTGAGATATTCTCACCAAATTAGGCATGAACTGTCGTGAACAGAAACGCTGCAATACCTGAAAAAAATTCCAGATCGGATTACTATAACATATAACTGCCATACAAACTGAAAGATTGAAATGAATTTCTTGAGTGGAACCTTCTTTAATTGCAAAGCGGTTTTTGGCTTCGGAGCAACAGAAGTTAATGTTTTTTGTTTCATATAATATACATACAAATATGTATGCATGTATATCAATACTTAGAGTTGTTAATAAGCTTTTAAATTTGAAATGAAGTGGCGAAGAAACATTTCCATATTATTTTATGAAGCTGCAGTGGCAAACTGGCAAGCTGAGTACGTTTGCGCTTCAACAACTTATAAAACCAAATTAATTTCTCAATTGATTGCTCAAACGATCAATAACTAAAGCCAATCAATTATTGTCTAGCTACATACAAGTATGAGGAACAATACTGAAATACTTACATACAACGTAGTCGCGTTCATTGATGAGCGCGGTGGTAAGCAATCTAATCAAACAATACCCACCCACTGGTATTCAGAAAGTTAATTACATTTGGCGAGCAAACGCTTGTCCGAAAGCGGGTTTTTGTCGCAGATAAAGCTGGATGGACGCGCGTCAGGCGAACGCTACAAAGCAAGCGTTCAACCGCAACGCGCGCTATCTTTTCGAAGAATGTGTGTAAGTATGTGTATGTGGTCGTGGCAAGCATTGTTGCCACCGTATTTCAATTTGACTTTGAGTGGATTACGAGCATGCTACAGTTGGCGGCGACGGCGGCGGCAAAGATACCGCAATAAACTATATTTGCGCTTTGACGCTCGCCTCAACAGCGCCGTGACGCGTTGTTGTTTTTATTGTCTATACTTGTACACGAAGTGGGCACGTTTGAGTAACTGTTGCATTTGTGGCGGCGAGCGCCAGCACACAAAGCCACGTTGCGGCGTCAGCGCTTGACCAGCTGCGGGTTAGGCCGGCAGCTACTAGAAAATACTCGAGTATTTAGTTTGCTGCAGCCGCAACCGCAAAGTACGCGAGCAAAGCGCAAATATAGAGAGGGGAGCTTGGGTATACAGCAAGCGCGGAAACGTATCATTGAACTCGTTTTTATGCCACAAAAATTCACAATTTTTCATTTTTGCCTTCGCTTGCAATTTGCGCTTTTCCGCCTGCAGCCACTTAGTAACTACATACATACATACATACATACATATCTAAATGCAGCGCTCACATTTCTGTTGAGTGCTGTTACTTTTTGGCTCTTATGCTTTTGTTGCTTTTTATGTTTTACGTTTTTATGTTGTTGTTGTTGTCGCGCATGCCTACTGTGGGGTGCGGCTTGACTTTGGCGCACGTACGCCTCGCGGCAGTACGAAAATGTGCATTGTTCGGTCAGCGCCAACTCCTAATCCGCGCGCCGCTCGGTGTTGCACACGATTTGCCATTCATCGCCGGCGTTGCTGCCACAAGCAGTTTTCTATTTTGGCTTTTGCCTTTTTTTCTTGTTTTATGTGCGCTTTCTGTGCTGCTGAGTTATTGCGGTTGCAGCTGCTGCAGGACGACGCCCCCGCAAATTACTCACCCGCACGAGCTAGATTTCTGATTCGCATTCGTATTTATTTTGCACTGTTTTCGCAATAATTCGCGCTTTTCTCTTGTTTACCATATACCCTGAATAACCTATACCAGCATAAAGTTTGCCATGATTTTTGTAACCGCCGGAAGGAAACATCGGAGGACGTTTAAAATATACTATATATACCGTAAATGATCAGCATGGCGAGCTGAATCGATCTAGCCAAGTCAATCTGTCTTTCCCGGTGTCCTTTCGCCTATCCGTATACTACTACTTAACAACATAATATTAAAATTCTCGAATTATTTTTCAAAATTTATGTCGTCCCCTCAAAGTAATCTCCCTTGGCCCCAATACACCTGTGCCAATTATTTTTCCAAACCTCGAAACAGTTGTTAATTTCAATTTCTGGAATATAATTCAATGTACGTAGCGATTCACGTTTAATGTCTTCAAATGACTCAAAACGGTTTCCTCGAAGTACTCGTTTGAGTTAACTGAATAGCCAAAAGTCACATGGAGGCTCAATCAGGCGAATACGTTAGTTGTGGCACGATATTGGCTGAAAATTTGGCGAAAAACTCACGAAGAATCGTGAGTAACCAATCGAAGAATTATCGTGGAACAAAACCCAAAAATCCTCGGCCCATACATAATTCCGGCCTCTTTTTGCGAATAGCTTCGCGTAAACGATTCATAAAACTCAAATAGTATTTTTTAATGACAGCTTGGCCTGTCGGAAGGAATTCGGAGTGCATACACTTCGGTATCGAACTGTCCACATAACCTTAATTTTGACTTGCTTTCACGTGGTTTTATGAGTTTCGACGCATCTTTGCCGATTCATCATCTGTTTCTGGGTCGTAATCATAGACCCAAGACTCATCGCTAGTAGTAATATGTTTCATGGCGTCCTGGTAGTCTAAGAGTATTGTTTCAGAGTCGCTGATATTCGAAAAAATTTAGTGATTTTTTTTGGTCCAAATTATTTTTCAAAATGGTTTTCGCTGATCCTTTCGAAATTCCATCGATACAGTTAATATCTCTGAGTGTTAATCGTCGATTTTCAAGCACTTCTTTTTTATTTATTATATTGACGTGTTGATCATCAGTAGATGTTGATAGGCGTTCTGGACGTGGTTCGCGACAAAGAGTTATCACCGAATCTTTTCCTTTCTTTTTTCTGAACATTTCGGCAATAGAAATTTGATTGCGCACAAAAAATTTTAATGGAACTTCTTTGTTGCATAATTTCATTTATCGCAAATCGCTGAATACACTTTATGTACTTCAGAATCACAAGCGTATACTAAACATTAATGACTATTTTGCTATGAAATTTATCACAGATGTCACTGAGAGTCTTACCAACCTAGAAAAAAAATATCTTGACGATTGGCTTTTCTCATAAAATTTCAATTAAAAAGTCTTACTATTTTTTGCCCAGGATAGTAAAAGCAAATTAGAGCCTCTGCTTTTTAGATATCGATCTAAAGTTTTGCACAGATCTTTTTCTCTTCAGAAAACAGTTGACATCGGAATCATCGATATCGGACCACTATAATATATAGCTGCCATACAAACCGAATGATCAAATACATGTCGTTTTATAGGAAACTTTTTTATTTTGCGAGATATTTTCACAAAACTTGATATGAATCATTCTCTTAAAAAACGATATAGTTTCCGAAGAAATTGTTCAAATCGAACAACTATAACATATAACTGCCATACAAACTAAACGATGAACATGTAGCCCGGAATAAAAAAAAATTGTATTTGACGAGATATCTTCCTGAAATTTGGCACGGGTTATTCTCCTAAGATAGGATAAATCTTCAAATATTTTTTCACATCGGACAACTATGGCATATAGCTAACTATAACTAACTAACAAACCGCTCAAAATAAAGGTAAAAATCTTTTTAGACCACAAGAAATTCACCTGTGAAGGGTATAATAGCTTGGGTGCAGCTGTAGTTAACATTTTTGCTTGTTTCGCATTGTTTTTACAATAATTTGCGCTTTTGTTTTGCTTGGTTTTGTTTCATTTTCCTTTTGTTGCGCTGCGTTGTATTTTCTAGCAAATATTTGCAACCAAATTGGTGTGCTGTTTAATATTTGACTTCTTTGTTTTGGCTTAAGTTTTATCAATTTTTTTTTACTTTAATATTACCACAATTCTTAATTTTGTTTCATGTAAGATCCTGAAATTGATTCTTGCATTTTCTTATATTTTAAGCATTTTCATTAGTAACCACTTTGTAGTGTAATTTCCGCGCGATGAATATGTTCTTCTTATTAGTCCTAACATACACCGCTCGAGCGCTTCTCGTTCCCCCTCAACTTTGCGTCAAGTTGCAAATGGGATTACAGCCGACGTCACACTTAATTCCGGTGTGCAACTTTTAAATTAAGCGACGCTCTGCTACAGCAGCGCAGGCGAACGTTTATTACCAATGGCGCGTGGGCACAACTACAGATCCCACCTCCACAAGCGTTCTCCTCTGCCCAAGTTACATTCATTGAGGATTTTAAAACATTAAGTAACTTATAAGTTCTTAAGCCTCTAGGAAGCGCAGCTGCTAAAGAATGTCAGCTAAGACACCACAAAAAAATAAAAAAAATAAAAATATTACAAACGAAGAAGAAAAACTACAACAAAAACACTATTGTGTGTTACTGAAAGTGTTACGCCGCATCATTGGTGGCTGTTTGTTGTGACTTTCAAAGTTGCGCTGGCCACAGCCATACACGCACGAGCACAAAGCATAGTTTAAGGCGTTCAGGCGGCACACAACTTAATTATCATCGCCTCTTCATTGCCGACTATGCAACTGAGAGCACTCGGAAGTGTAGTTAGAAGAAAAGTTGAACAGCCTCAGGTAAGTCTAATGCTGTAAAAATACGCGACTGTGTTGGTGTAAATGCAGTTTTCGTTTATTTTGCGTTTTTCTATGGTCAAAAATAAGTTTAGAGTTTCCGTAAATTTTCTTAATTAACCACAAAGAACTAGAGTATATCATTGTCTTAGGGTGCTATTGTGCTTGGTTATGAAAGATTTTATGGAATTGGGTCACAAGGCTGCCAAATTGAAAGAAAACACGACAATGAAACCGGAGCTTAATTGAAATTTTCTGATTAACCGGGAATCCGAACAACAATATATACTTTTGAAGAACGTCACTTTACGTCAAATGATGTCACTGCTGCGCACATTTTAACAATAAAAAAATATTTTTCTGTGGAGTCCAACTTAGCGCTACCAAATCTTAAACTTTGAAATTGTTGTGAAAGTTGGAAGAGTATATCGCCTGGAACTCTCCATCAACTTCAGTTTCAGACTACTGCACTATTGCAGTGTTTTTCAAACCGAGGTTGTTGCCTTTAAGGTAGTGTTAGATTTACTGCTATGGAGTGCAGTCTGCTTCAGGGAAGTAACTATCGACTCTGATAGTAGAGCGACGAGACTAGCTTTCAGGTCACAAACGGTACGTTGAAGGCTGGTTAAGAAGAATGGTCAGTGTGCCACTCTCCTCGTGTTTTCTACTACTGGATGGCTGGGCTTCACAGCGGTGGTATATCATCTGTTTATGTGCTTCCTCAAGATCGTTTTGGCTGAAAATTGATCTTAAGAGATCTAGTGAGCTCTCGCAGTAAAATGGTTACCGAATCGGCGGTCCATTCTCTTTATATTTTTGCTACTACTAGACGACAGGGCTTCGCGGGAGCTTGGGCTAACATTAGTTCAAGTGCTGCCGCACGATCCTTAATGTTTAAGATCGATCATAAGAGATCCAGTGAGCTCTCTCACTCTCTTTGCATTTTCGACAAGTGGGTGACAAGGCTATCATTAGTTTAAGCGCTGATGCAAGATCCTTTTGGCTCATGATCGATCGTAAGAGATTCAGTAAACTTTTAACTGCGCTCTCAGTTGTGTCGGTTTTAAGAGGCCTTTGCGCTAATGGCCTCCACTCTATAGGGTTGCAAATTTTCCTGGAGCAGCCAGTGACGGAAGCTTTGTGGAAAAAGACGGTGATAAACCTCTCAAAACTTCGTTTGCGAGATCAAGGCTTAAACACTTGGGAGCTCATCCTCTCAGATATTCCACTGTGCTGGTGGGAACAGAATGGAAATTTTATTGGCCTAGTGAGACGCCTTGCCGAGTTATAAAATCAGATACAGCTGTTCTATTTTTATGGCTTCGCAAACGGCCGAAAGAGGTAGTTCAAGTGCGATCAGACATCGAATCAGATAAAGCAGTTCTATTTTCACAAAGGCCTACAGAAAGTAGTCCAAGTGCGAACAGAGATCAGACATTGTATCTAATGTGACCTAAACCCTCACATTGCAGGATAAGATGGCCAGCAAAGTTTGGCTTCATACGACTGCTCTGCTGCAAAAGTCACGAATAATATGGCGATTTCCTGTCTTCAACGCATTTGAGCTTACCCTCATAGATGTTATGTGATACAACTTGTGCTGCATTGGCTTGTGCCGCCTCACACTTTTCTAGCAGCTCAAACAAAGTGATTGATAAACATCATAAAGATGGAGCCGAGCTTGCATACCAATTCGAATGAATTGATCCCCCCATACCACCCACCAAAAAAGTCGCCTCTCAAATATGCATTTGTATGGTAAATACTGTTGCTACTTGGCAGTTATGTTTGCGGTTGAGTTCAAAACTCTGTTGTCTGCCTGGACTACCGATTAATTAAAGTGATGAGCCACGCGCTGTGCGTGGACAATTAAGTTCGTGACTAACATATGGATATGCATAAGTATGTTTATATTTGTGTATATATATATGTATGCATGTATTTCAGTATATTTTTATGAGTATGCTGTCGCACAGCAACATTTTTTATTAGATTGTTTATGGCATATACATTATACCAACATAAATGTGTGTGTGTATGCGAGTTTTGAGTGTTCATATTGCATTGTGTTTACTGCGAGCGTGTGTGTGTGCGTTTCGATGGATAAACTCCTCAATTCATTTCAATTAAATTCAATTCATGCCACAAAATGTAGAAAAATCGTCGCTTGCAATTCATCAGAAGTGCAAAACTGCTACTGCTCACGATGCTTTTTATTCCTCATACTGGCAGCATTGCAATTTCTGCTGCTGACATGTAGAAGTACCCTCACACAAACACATGCATAAATGTTGCGTGTTTATACGTCAATATAACTGTCATTCATTCTAAAGAGACGTTTGTTAATTGAGTTGGAAATGAAATTGTCGCCGCTGCGATAAAAATTTTGCACAGCAAAGATCCTTAGGGCTTAGTGTGGGTTGCTGCTGCAGATGAGCACATTTCCTGACTAATTTGTGGCGTTTTAATTGTATGTGGCATGAACACAGCCAGTGCATATATGTAGTTGCAAAAATTTTTTATTTATTTATTTTAAATAAAAAAAAAACAATAAAGAAGAGAATACTAGCAGCATAGTCATCAATTTTCATTAAATTTGGACCACATAACAGTCAAAATGACAAAAATAAATTAATATTAATTTGTTATGAAACCACGATTTATTTAAGCTCATACTCCGACAATGAGTCATATAAAGTGAACGCTCGAATGGCTGTGTTTGGAGAAAAGAAACAGCGCCTTAAAGTGATAAATACAAGAAAGTTACTTGGAAGCTTTCATAATAGTAGCTTCTCACGGCTGATTTTTAGCATCAAACGCATACAGATTGAAGGTGAGAGCTTTAAAAAGGAAATAGAAGGAAACAGTGTCTCAAAATGATAAATACAAGTAAGGAACTTGAAAGAGCTTTCACGAAAGCTTTCCAGGCTTGAATTTTAATCTCAAATACAGAAAAGCTGAGAGTGAGCGCTCTAAAGCTGAACTTGGTGAAGGAAACAGCGTCCCAAAATAATAAATACAAGAGAGGAACTTGAAAGAGCTTTCATGAAAACTTTCCAAGGCTAAATTTTAGTCGGAAAGAATGGGAGTTAGCGCTCTAAAGCTGAACTTTCTAAAATATATAGTGCTCTAAAATGAAAAATTCTCGAGAGCAACTTGAAAAAGCTTTCATGAAAGCTTTAGAAGGCAGAATTTTAGTATCAAATGCATAAAGATTGAGAGAGAATGCTCTAGAGCTGAACCTGGTGAAGGATACACCGTCTTAAAATGATAAATACAAGAAAGGAACTTGAAAGAGCTTTTTAGTAAGCTTCACAGGAGACTTTTAGTCTGAAATAACTTGGTAAAAAAACAGTGTCTTAAACTGAAAAATTCAAGAAAGCAACTTGAAAGAGCTTTCATGAAAGCTTTCCAAGCCTGAATTTTAGTCTCAAACGTCACCTAACTAAAATTAGGATTTTTAATCATATTCACTGATATTCATTGTTTTTTGTTCGATGAAAATTTCTTTGAGAGCTACAAATACGTTTTAGAAGCACTCCAGATACGTCAAAAATGTGTTTGAGGCAGTATCAATAATATGTAAAGATAAGTTGGCTCTCCTTGACTACTTAGAACTCACAAATTAGCAGAAAATAAAAATATAGATGCACAGTTTCAAAGGCACAGTCGGTCAGCTCAGGCAAAATATTTGAATTCCAATCACACCACCCAGTTGGAGGAGTTTCGCGCTTTTTTTTTAATCGTTTTACTTCGCTCCCGCTTTGTGCGATTCTTCGAAATTATTTACCGCGAACCGAAATTTAAGTGAATTTATGACGTTGCTGCCATAATGTGATTTAGTTGATTTAAATGGCAAATTAAAATTCGTTTGTTGAAATTTATGTTTGCACTTAAAAACCGATAAGTGGAGAATATACAGACAAAAGTCTTAGTTAATGAGATGCAATAACGCCTCTCATGTTTTTAATTTGTAAACTTTTATGAAATGTTTTGCATTTGATAAATATTTATGAGCTTTGAAAATGTGCTGCTAATGCCTTGAAATGGTTTTCAAACGCTCTGCAACTAAAAAAAGTAAATTTTGCATTTCATTACTGTGAGAGTTTAGGGATGCGGAACGTAATTTAATGAAGCTTAAATATAATCGGCGTTAGAACACTGGGTCAGCGCTTATTTATCTAATAAGCACTAGCATCTAGTATATGATATAAATAAATAATGCCTTACACTAAGTAGATAATACAAGTCTTCCAAAAAATTAAAAACTGCCCGGCTTTTTGCTTAATTTTCATCATTTTCAGTGCGCTGAATCCAAAATTACTTTCAGTTTGCCATATCATTGTCATTTAGACATCTTTTGGTCTATTTTCGCTTGTAGAAAACATCTGAAAAGTCTCTCTGAAGCATCCAATAGTAGTTTTTCATCATTGCAATGCTCCATCTGCCTTGATATCTTTTTTGCATCTCCTTAATATTCTGATGAAGTCGTTCACACTGACTCTCACTCATGTCTCTCACATTTTATGGAAAGTGGTCAAAGTGGGAATGTAAAAAAAGCTAAAAATACATTTTCATTAGGCAACATCAAGCTAGACATGCATTCAACATTCCTTTAACACTTTGTTTATAGTTGCGATCTACGTTATTATCTAAAACTATCTCTATGACGTCCTTAAAGGCAATCCAACTTCTATTTGAGTATCCGTCTTGGTTGCAATATAAGCTGCCAAACTACTACAACGAAATACCGTCCTTCAAATTTGTCTCTGAGAGACCTGGAAGCTTTAATACCAACTATTTGAAGGAATTTTCACCTTCCAGAAGTGAGTTTAAAAATTGTTTTATCAATCCCAGCCTATGTGCTTGCCAACCAAGGTCTTTAAATTTAAATTTGCTAAAAACTAATTAGAAGTTTTTGTTGGTTTGATAGAGGTCTATGTAATGATCGACAGGAATGAAAACATGTAAACCGCCATAGTGAAGCAGAACTGCGTTACGGCTTCGTATTGAAGAATCTATGAACATTCACTATTATGTTGGGTCAATTATGATATTAAATGTAGCCACAAAACACTCAATATTTGTACAATAAATCAGCTCGTATTTTTGAGCAGAGTAGGAAGCGAACTGCTTCTCGCCATGTTTAACCTACGAGGAAGCTACTCTCGGTAAAAGCAACTTCCTGCTTTGGAGTCTTGATCCAAGCAACGCAGCAACGTTTTCAGGAAGATTCAAGTTTTTCACAAATTCATTTAGCTAACCCTTTGAAAACAATTTCGGACTGCCATTATTTACAAATTTAAAACTTATCATGACAAATTATCGTCGTCCAAAGTTGGAATCTTTTTCAAGGTAACAGGAGTCTTAAGCATTGATATTTCGGCTTGATGAGAAATGGGATGGATATCATTTACCTAACCCTGTGAAAACAATTTCGAACTGTTATCATCTTCAAGTTTAAAATTTGTCATGTCTTAATGGTCAGGTACAGTATTATCATCGTTAAAGCTTGGAATCTCTTCCAAGGTAGTAGGAGACTTGGACACTGGTATTTCGGTTCCATGAGGAATGGGTTAAAAAGCTGATTGCAATTTGGGGGTTGACTACTTCCGTTATGAATTACTTATCTCTTTCTTTTTTTACTAACCATAGGAATCGCATGTCGGAAAGCTGTCTTCTTGGCCTTAAATCTATCTCGAAGGTCTTCAAAACATCGTTAGCAAACTTTATGAGTGGTATTATATCGTGATCTTCCAGTTCTACGCCAAAATACGCTAAATGTACTTTATTCACAAAGGCCCTTAGTTAGATTATTACATGAGGTTTGCACCGCGACCTTAAGTCTATTGTGCCGTCCGTCCCTCAGTTAAGTTGTTGTTTCAATACCATCAATCAAGTTTGTTCAAACATTTGACGTGTTTGAAGAGTCCAATTGTCAAAACTTTTTTATTATATGATCCTGATATTTTCAGCTGTGTTCATAGCTTACTTCGAGAATTTTCTAAGCTTAGACGTGTTTTTATGATCTTGCTGGTTTTCAGACTTCGTTGCCTGTTCGAGAATTCTAGCCCAAAATTAATGCTGTATGCGATGTCGCATTCTACCTCCGTACATGAAGAGAACCTTAAAGGGCTGCCGTTATTCAAGCATAGGTGGCATTAAAGAGATGGAAAGAGCTAAAGGCGATCCCAAAAAACAAAAACTATCCCAAAAATCTAGTGTCGTTGAAAGAACTAAAGGCTAAACCAAAAAGAGCTAAAAACTATCGCAAAAATCTTGTTCGAGCAGTGTTTCGACGATTGGAGGAAGCGCTGTATTATGACATAATATCGAATAAGGACTATTTTGAAGGCGACAACATTAATGTAGACAAAATAAATAAATTTTTTTTGTTCCATAAAATTCCCGTTATTTTTGAACAAACCTAGTATTTACTCAACATGAAAGTATGGACTCAAAATTGGCTAAAATTTTAGAAAAACACAGAGTTGATTCTTCTACAGACAAAGATATAAGATATTAGAAAATTTTACTTAAAATGAACTGAATTTTGACCACTGTACTACATGTCTCAGTCATACCCAATTGATACTAATATTTTCATGTGATATCTTAAACAAATTGGGTTAGAAAAAAAGTTTAACCAAATACAAACGACACGCCTTATGCGTCTTCGGGCTTCGAAAAATCGTAAATTTGCATTTTAGGGACACCCTTATGTAAGCCTTCAGGTAACGCTTGCAAACAAGCAGCTGCATTTTGTTACTATTTCCTCGTTCATAGCTGCAAAGATTTCCACATATTGCTTTAATCTCCGATGGAATAGCCAACGAATTGCATTGTCCACATCATAATTTATAAGCTCGTTTTGTTTTGCATCGTTGTCATAACAGAATCGAGGCAAAATAGATGAAGTTTATTGCAACTATGGCGAAATGAAGTAAATGGAATGGATGCTGGCGAGGCAGCTGCCAAGGAGTAGCAGCCATAACACATAGTAGCAGCAGATAACAGCAACAACAACAACACAAAGAGCGTAGTGGAGTGTAGAAAACAAAAAGAGGCAGACAAGTGAATGGATGTGTGGCACATACCACTATAAAGGTGGCAGTAGCTGAACGTGTGGCTGAAGTGCATGAATGTATGTATGTAGGTATTTATGTACATATGTATTTATGTATGTATTTATGTATGTATGTATGTATATGTGCATGTTGATATAAGCAATTACGTGATGCCAAAAATCATTTACCTAGGTATGTATTAACCGTGCCAGCAGTGGTATAAAGCGAAACTCTGAAGTATTTACTAGCAAGTGAACGGCAAGTCAAAAGCTTTACTTGGCCGGCGCTAAAAACATCCAGCTTCCAGCGTCAGTGAACACCGTAAACGCCGCTCTATGGCATACATATGTATGTATGTATGTATGTAAGAGTTGGAGAGTGCTTTAAGGGAGTAGCTGCGGCTGACTCCTTTCTCCTCGCACAGCACCGTTCGTCTTGAATGGGCAGCGCAGGCTGCTACTGCACTGCTGCTTTCCATTGTTATGGCTATTCATTGTTATATTGCTTGTTATTGTATTATTCCCGTATACATATACATATGTATGTATAAGTGGCTACATCGATACCTGTGGTTCTGGTACCGTTACTCCTTTATTCCTGCTTTCATGCTGCTATTTTCAGTTTCAGTTTGTTTTGTTGTATTCTTGTTTGGCTTTTGGTCGCTCAACAGCTTTATGAAATATGATGCTTTCACTGGGCGATTTTCGACGTTTAACGGTTCGTTAAAATATCGTTTTACCAACTTGATTAAAGATTAACAAAATATTTGAAGGTATGCGGTCAGGGCGTGCGGTTTGGCGTACATACTTAGAAGCATTACACATTAATCAGCTTTCTTATGGTCAGACTAGTTTTTTTCGTAATGTAATTCAAAGCTGCTGTAACACTTAGATTTTGGTCGGAAGAACGGTTTCGGATTTAAGGAAAGACTGAGTATATTTAGCCAAGTTCGTATGTCCTTTGGTTTATCTGTCTATTTGTATAAACGTGAAACGTGGGATATCGTTTTTTTCCCAAGATGCTGCTCATTTGTCGGATTACTATATTATATAGCTGCTAGAGTATATTTGACCGTTAATTCGGTTAGGACGTACTGCTGACCCTCCGCGAGAGCTAACGGAGGTTGCCATTTAGACAGCTGTGTACGTTGGTTCTTTGTGATTATCAAACCTTCCAGATAAATATCACCCGATCCCAGAACCAGTTATATCGATGACGTGCTTTGTCATAAATTTGTTAATACATACTTGTATGACTAATATTATTTTCAACCACTATGCCAGGTTCGTCGAAGGTCTGGCAAAACTCCGACAGTTGTGAAGAAAGTGTCGGGATGACTCCACTTCTCCTTTCTCCTTACAGCTTTGGCAACTTACAACCAGGAATATATAAAACTACAGCCATTGTCGGTCTATTGGGCAGTGCCCAGTCAGAACACCTATCATGGCGGCGAGATGAGATTTGCTAAGAGCAAATAACTAGTACAGAACTTCTCTCGCTTGCCACTTTGAACCCGAAAGATCGCGCAGACGTATTAGTTTTCTTTGTTTACTATGAATTGTCTAGCTCTCCGGCGGTCCATAGATAAAACACTAGGGCGCAAGATGACAGTGGAGTATCGACTCTTTGCAAAACTCTGAAGCTGGTGCTTCATTTTCGTGAAATCCCTGTCATAAAGACTAATCTTTTGAGTCACGTAATGTGAAGTTCGTTTAAAGAGATTGTACTATAATATTTGAGTACCAATAACCTGATATTTATTATTTTATTTGGAGCGGTATACCTATATTCCTAGCGACTGAGGTAGTAAACTCGGCTATAACCGCGGAGCGGCGTCTATACTAATAAAGAAGAGGAAGATTGAGGTTATATTATACATTGCGAAGACAGTTTCTAGACCATTTTATTCATAACAAATTTTTTTCTTAGTTGGAAAAAATTTAAAAAACTTTGCAACACTCAGGAAAAAGTGTTCGTGCAATAGAAACACGACTTTTCGAAAGAAAACTTCACTATGGAAAGCTAATTTACGAGAATCAATTTCCGATTTTTTTTTACTTGATAATCTTTTGACTTGCCATGGCTGGTGGCACCTTTATAACAGCAATCCGCGGCACCCGGGTCTACATAACTAGAATCTTCGGGCCGGATTCCGTAGTCCATAACAATTTCCACAAAATATTGCTGTTCCAACATAATTGCTCAAAATTAATTGGACATTATTTTCTGCCGCTACAATAACAACATCTGTATAACAATAATAAAATAAATACAACAAATAAATAAGAGAATCATATTTGAGTAAAGATTTATTATGCTCACATATGTTAGAGCTTACAAAATGATCTCAATATTATTGACTAATAAGAATAATATTTATCTTGTTCCGCTAAGGCTCGAAAAGAAAATAATTCGCTGTGAATTCATGCTTTAACAATAAATAATAATAATTTGCGAAATTAAGTATATATACCATACATACATATATGTATGTGTAAGCATGCACACTCTCACATCACATGTCCATACGTAACACACACGGTCATGACCATCTATCACTCCGCAAACTCAAATATTTATCTATTGCTGACCCACCGCGGGAGTGCGAAGGAAAAATAGCTTTTGATTACTCATAATAATCGCCATAAATTATTCATGCGACAAAGAAACAACACAACGAGTGCAAATACAAGCATAACATGCGTCATATGTACGTCAATTTATGTGAGTAACATTAGTCGTCCGTCCTTTAATGACATGTGGCATTGGCTGTGGTACAATAGCAGCCCTTGTGCTTGGGGCTCATCGATTTGTAAACAATAATTTTCACATTGCATTTATCAAAGTGTTTTCAATGGTCAAGGGTGTTAGATATTGATTTGGGTTCTTAAATGCAGGGCGCTTCTGTTTCGCTACTCTTTGGCTACCGCATAAGCAGTAATACGTTAATACTTAAGTCTCTCGCCTCGTTAATTTTAAGCTTTGTGAGAGTGTAATTCACTACACAAAATTAATAAGCCAGTGATGAGTTACAACTTATGAAGTAGAACGTTCAGACTACTGTAAACCATAGTGCATTTTTAAGATTTTTAATTCTTTAAGGACTCCTACTCAGGTCTATGTTTATTATATGTGAACTGACGTTTGGCAATATCAAAAGTTCCATCGTAATCGGGAAGGACCACTCCGAGCCGTTTGATACCAAACTAGGTTTCGGACAAGGCGACTCTCTGTCGGTCGATTTCTTCATTTTACTGCTGGAGGAAACAATTCGAGCTGCAGAGCTGAATAGAGAAGGTACAATGTTCTACAAGAGTATACAACAGTAAACAAAGACAAAACGAAATATCTCCTTTCATCAAACAGACAATCGTCGCATTCGAGGCTTAGCTCCCACGTCACAGTTGACAGTCATAATATCGAAGTCTATCTAGGAACCAGTATTAATACCAAAAATAACATCAGCCTCGATTCCCATGCAGAATAATTCTTTCCAAGAGTCGGCACGCAATTGAGAAGTAAAGTTCTTTCTTCACGAACAAAGACCAAATTATACAAGATACTCATCATCCCCGTCCTGTTATATGATGCAAACGCATGGACGATGACAACATTTGATGAGTCGACGTTACAAGTTTTCGAGAGAAAGGTTCTGCGAAACATTTATGGTCCTTTGCGCTTTGGCCACGACGAATATCGCATTCGATAGAACAATGAGCTGTATGAGATATACAACAACATTGACAGAGTTCAGCGAATTAAAAGACAGCTACTACCTTGTATAGATCATGCCGTCCGAATGGACGAAAACACTCCAGCTCTGAAAGTATTCGACACAGTACCCATCGGGGGAAGCAAAGGAAGAAAGAGAGGCGGAGAAGGACCTTGCTTCGCTTGAAATCTCCTGTATTATTCATCCAAATTCGGCAATTTCACTTCATCGAGCATTCTCTTGAAGAAAAAGTCAACCAAATATTATTGAAATGTCTTCCAACACTTTTTTTTGACATGATCAGCGAACTGGATAGTCTCTATTAATTTTGTCATCCAAACTTAATTTGTGATTTCTTTGAAGTTTGCGTCACGTTTAGTGCTTTTATGACCATTTATAGAGGGTTGCTTCGACTGGAGCAGATTCTAAAACACAGCTTCAAGCCATTTTTTTGTGGTTTACCGAGTTTTGAAACCACTCATGCCAGAAACTGGAGATTACAAACTTTCAGCTCAAAATCCACGATTAATAGACACGTACTCGACACTACGCCGGTTGCTTATGCGAAACTAACGCTGTCCAATTTTACTTAGCACTTTTTATAGGCGAAGTTATACATAAGTGTCTCCAAACAGAATCAAAATAACATCATACATATGCGTAACGAAATTTGAATGAAGCGTGAAACAAAAAAAAAGAGATTATTTCCCATCTCAAATGCTGAAGAAGGCGCGTACGAGTGTCATGTGGGCGCAAAAAACTTGCGTCATAAAATTATTTTATGCTCATAATAACGACACCAGCCAGCTCCAGCAGGAACTTCAAACTCCGCACGATGCGTACGAGCAATAGACGATGTGTCGCAACCGTGTATGAGTGTGTGTGTGCCTCGGACGGAGCGCATTAAAACGCGTACGATCACACAATGGACCCTTCCACATTAGCAACCGCGCAACCGGACTTTGCTGCTGCCGTCGTATCAAGCCAAAAGCGAATGGGAGGTCCGTCGACTATCAAAGTGTGAAATCGCAACAGTTGAATTGTGAAGTGTTCTTCGTTTAACGACAAGCAATAAAAGCCGATGTGAAAACAAAAAGTTATTACAAACAAATGTTCATAAAATTCAATTCAGAAGTTCATAAATTCTTCAAAACGTCTCTTCACATACATACAAGCAGCAACAGCCAGTTGCGCATTTGTTGAAGTCAAACGTAATAATTTTTTCTTTGATAAAATTTAGACGCAAAGTTAAAGAAAACGAAGGGATTTTCGACTAAAGCAGCCGAAAATTAATGTGCTTCAGCCGTCACCTAATGCCGTCAATTAAGAAATCATCGCCACAAACATTATAATTATCGACAACATGGCAAGTGGCAACAACAACAATAACAGCTCATACAGCAAGCGCCGTTTAGCCGCCAACATCAATGAGAACTCTTGAAGATTTCTTAAAAACCGCCAAGTACACTCATACTTCATACTTCAGATCAAATAGTTTGAAGAGCAGTTGAAGCGAACGCTTCGAGCTATTTAAACACTCATCGCTTGAAAGCCGCCAAAGCCACAAGCGCATTTGTTGCCGCGCTAATATGCGGTAGCCGACATGGCTAAGACGCCCTGACCCTTGCGTCATACTTGTATACATACGCACACACACACGCGTGAACGCAAATATATAATTAAGACCGCATATGAAATCTGAGGCTAACGCACATTCAAACACACACATTCATACACGTACATTCACATCGACGGGAGGTTTCTTCAAATGAGTATATTTAGCTACTGTCTACTTCATATCGGCTATTTTGTGGTTTTATAAAACTAACAACAACAATTTTGAGATTGTAAAACCAACAAAAAACCAAAGCAAAATGAGGAAAACAAAACTTCGACACCTTCTTAAGGCCTCGTCATCATCATGTTACTTTGATGTCTTCATTTTGTTAGCTGGTCGGAACGCTTGTGTTGAAGCTAAGTGAATTTTTACAAGGCTTTTAATGTATTCGCCCCTTTAGTGTTTCATCAGCGGCATTTCAGCTCGATTTCAGCGAGCAAAAAATACGTAAGCTTAAAATTTATTAACACGGTAGCGAGTTCTTGCCAAATAGGTTCAACTTGCTAGTTAGTGGAAAATAAAAATTCACAAATACTATATTTCGTACAATAAAGGATTTGTTGTCAAAAATTTCAAGACAACGTTGTACTGAGAACACAAGATACCTCAATTGTAGGAATTCATAAAAGACGGAACTTAACGTCCCCAAAAAAGGGATTTTTAGACAGACAGGCTTCAAACTTAGCAGCACTCAAAATTCCAAATAGTCTGGAAATCCTGTGCCTAATAAACCAAAAAAGCCTTCGGTGAAGTCATTCAAAACTTCCATATGTCAAAATATTTACTTTTTGAAACAGTATTCGGATAACAGAACTTTATGCCCTGTGTAGAAGTTCACGCAAATGAAGAAAGTTCTCTGATTGGAATTCACTTGGGAATAACCAGAAACGATTCTTTTACATAAGGCAGCTCACGACTTCCGGTCATAGACCAAGTATCCTCTGGGTAGCCAAAGAACATCCGTTTCAAGACGAGCTAAAGTGAGAAGGCTAAACATCCCCTCCCCAGGATTGGGACCCGCCACGTAAAAAACATTACGAATGAAAAGAAGAGAACAGCTTCGGATGAGAGACTTTTGACTGGCAGGCTCTTGTAAACTCGGTTATAACTGCGTAAACGGTGTCTACGGTGTCTACGCCAGTTCAACCAAAACACAATTTTGTACAAATACGTTTTGGAAAACCGCCTACAATGCCGAATTTCGAAAAATATTCATAAATATTAAAGGAAAATTAACCAAACCTTTGTAAATCCGGAAGACCGAACTGTCGAATATTAGCTGCCTTTACTCCGCCAAGCCTTACTCTCCAGCGATTAGAAAAAACTATATCAGATGCTCAAACAAACGGTCTACACTTGTGATACAGCTCTGGGCTAAGAAGTCTTCTGATACAAGTGCAGTAGCGTTATGAGTGTTTCTTAGTAGAGATTTTATTTTTTCGCAGTTAAAAACGTTGCTGTAACCCTTTATTTTAGTTTTCTATATATTGCTGAAATTGCCTTCAAATACAACAAGAAAAGAAGAAATTTGTATTTTCATTCGTCATTTGAACCATTCACAATTGTAAAACTGAAAAGGGTAGATTAAGTTTTTCACTATCCGTCGGATACCATATATGTCAGAACAACCTAGGTCAGCTTAGTTTAATAGCATAATGAGCCACGCTCCTTTGTGATACCGAGCTCCGTTATAAAGTCCATGAAGAATAGTCATCTTTTAGGATGCCTGCGCTTGACGCGAATTTCAGTCGCCTCTGTGGCCTCACCATGAATACCTCTTTCACTGTATCATATCGTGGGGCTCCCAACGATTAAAGCGTAGCCTTGTCAATGAACGACAAGTACACAAGAGATAGACTGTTTCCTCGGTGCCTTACATTTGAAATTGTCTGCAGTATGCTCGTTTTGTCAGCACCATTCAGTAGAGGAGTGCTGCCATTCGACCAGTTAGTATTCCAAATGTTCGTACAGGCCTTTCTACCGAATTTCAGTGGGATTTTTGTATATTTCCGATCTACCAATTTACACATGTCTTTTGCAGCATTGCACCCAGGTATATCGTACCATTGCGTTTTGCTTTGCTTACCATGCTTCACTTTAAATCGTCCTGTAGGCTATGCATGTGGTTTTCAATGTTTATTAATTTTTCGGGTGAGAACCGTGCATCACTCTTGACAATCTTGTACACTATTTCACCACCACCTTTGTGATCTGAAACGAGGTAGAAGTCATGATTGCTGCTTGGCTTTTCACGTAGATTGTGACTCCAGAGTAGTTTGCTGATGCATTAAAGGTTAGCTCTGTGGCTTTCCATTAGATTTGGTAGCTTAAAAGGCTGTCTTGCGTTGTTAACTCTAAACCCCCGGTGCGGGTTGGTACAACTCTGTCGCTCATTTACGAGCCATGTTCAACTAACTTGCCCTTACGCTAACCATATATTCTACGTTTACTCTGAACCTATCTTTCCGATTATCAAAATATTCTCGAATGTTCTATTTGACAATATAAAATATATACATAAATCATCTCAGTTTGATGATCTGAGTTATTATAACTGGTATGCCGGCCATTGACATCCAGGGAGACGAAATCTCTGAATGAATCAGCTATCAAAGCCGTCCGTTGGCATAAAAAATAAGGAGAGAACCAAAAGCATCACGTTTTGGCAGCAATGGTGGCAAACCTCAACCAAAGGCCGCTAGACCCGCAAACTATTCTCGGACATCCGTGGAATGGTTATGACAAAACTAAGTTATATACAGTATATTAGGCTTCAGTCAGTTCGTATGATAGATGAGACTTAAAGTCTTTCTCACTCCAATGAAGTAATACTTAAACCGGTGGTTCCGTGGTAAAGATATAAGTTGGGAGGAGGTTAGGTTTAGCGGATTAAAGCTCCGTACTCCGGGTTATGCTTCCTGCTACTATATATAAAATAAAAAAAATGAGCTGAGTAATTTTTGCCATGTCTTTCCGTCTGTCTGGATATACGCGTACTAATCACTCAGGTTTAGGAGTCGATCTGAAATTTTATGCAAGTTTCTTTTCTTCCCAAGGATTTTCCTATTTGTCGGAACCGCTTATCGGTAGTTTCCTAATAAAACTTAACTATTGTCTCCCATTCCCGTTCCCATGATAGTCGGGTCTAGGTAACTGGAACGGACCCGTTTTTTCATTCTGCCAAAGTCTGCGAACTGGGCAAAATTCTGCCGTTTCAACAAAAACAAAACATAGTATCCCATTCAGAAATACTAAAGTATAGTTGAGTTTTAATTTGTCACTTAAGGGTAGAAGTATGTACCACTAAAACTGCTCGAATTTATAGTTATGAATAGTAGAAGGAAAACACGCAATAAAAACATAATCTAACGACACTGTACCATAACTATAAGCATCAACAGCACGACAATGGCAAATTTTAGGGTTCAAGCATAAAAAGTGTAATGCCTATAATAACTTCTGCAACTCAGGCGGAACTACTACATATAATTCACATAAAATGCGCCTTAGTCAAGGTGGGCCGAGTAAAACCGGCATTGGAGCATTTAATTATGGCCCACTCGAAGAAGAGCACAAACACGCAGAAGAGGCAGCAGTAATAAGTGGGCAACTCGACGGCAGTGGTCGCTGCTGAGCGCTTGTGCTTGGAGCCAATTCCCAATTTGTGCGGCCATAGGGCCAGACTAGTAGCCTTTGAGCGGCCGGCCGGAGCGCCGCTTTAAATGGCGGCAATTTACTGACATAAACGTGCATTTAATGTGTGACATTTACTGCGCTCTTCCCAGCAGCTTGTGCGTTTGGCTGCGTAAATCATATGCGTATGGGTTAGTGTGTGCGTGTGTGTGTGTGTGTGTGTGTGTGTGTGCGGGGCTAATTTAATTTCCCGTAACCGCTTCAATATGTCCCATAACCGGACAAAGTCAGGAGACATAATAACAATTTCCATGGACGCTACCATTACTTTGTTTCGTACGACGACAGTTGTTGCTGCTGTTGTTGTTGCGCTTATTGTACAATCACTGCGGCGCACTCCACCAATGTAGGTATTTGAGCTGCAGATTGCGTTAGTTTTTGCACACAATGTTGTGTTAATTATTTTTATATGGTTCAGGCACACACTTTCATATAAACTACGGCACACACACGCACAACAGATATATGTATGTATATATACGCAAAAATGAAACAATGAAAGGCTCAGTTGAGTTTCGCATGTCCCTACATTGTACATAAAATACGCTTTATTATGCTTCATATTCATTTGCATGTGCAAGTTTATCACACACACACACTCACACGTAAATACTACTTGCGTGCATGTGTGTGTGTGCGTGAAAGTGCGCTTATTTGGACCATGAAATTATTATTGGTAGTTTATTTTCGCATAAAAAGTGATGTGTGTCATTTCATTTATGAGGCAACGTTAACTGACCCACCAAATGTCATCCACCACACCATTAACAACGCCGCAGCGCCTCCGTTTCCTTCGTTGCTGCTTTCATTTCCACAGCACATGCATGTACTCGCATTTTTAATGGTCGAAACACCCATCGAAAGTAACTAAAAGTTGGTGTTTGTGCGGCAAATTTGACCATCACCATGTGGTGTGTTCGTAGGCGTGTGTGTCCACATGCATATCTAGTGGCAGCTGGCACCGTGAGTGAACGTCAGAAATGCTGACGCTCTGTGTGTACAGAATTTATTATGATACTTTATTAAATCGATAAAATATTAACTAAAGTTGAAATCGAATTTGAAACGATATTGAAAGTAAACTATTCTATAGCAAAAAAAAAACAAATTATACGAGCGTAAGGGGGCATGTGGTCTAAATGGTATTTTCATAATGGTGTATGCAAATAATGCCCCGGGACAAACTAGCAAGGCATTAAGTAATATAACAACAAATAAAATATAGTAAACTTTGTTCATAGTTTTAAAATAATTGACTTTTGACCACCTTTGACGTGTATTTTTCGGCTTCAGCTCACCTCTGACACAATATTCGGCCGATTGATCGTCTGTCTCCGAGTGCAAGCATTGATCCAATACTCATCGTCAGTAATAATACGTTCCATGATGTCCTGGTAGTCGAAAAGCATTGTTTCACAGACATTAATGCGACTTTGTTTTTCGAAAAAATTTAGTGATTTTCGTACCAGTCGTGCTTTCACTCTTCTCATGCCCAAATGATATTTCAAAATGGTTTTCACCGATTTTTCGGACATTGCAACTATGCCAGATCTCTGATTGTTAATCGTCGATTCTCAAGCATCAATTTTTTTTATTTTATTGTCGTATTGATCATCAGTTGCTGTTGGTGGCCGTCCTGGACTTGGTTTGTTTTCAAGGCATTCTCGACTCTCTTAGGATAATTTGTACCAATAAAAACACTTCCGACAAACAATTGAGTTTTGGTTATAAAATGGTTAAATATTAGTTATACCAGTTCAAAGTCCACCGGAGGTTCAGAAATATTTATATTAGGAATATGGCGGCTAGGGGAAGTATTGTCCCAAATTTATCTATTTTTGACACATCAGCATGATGTTATCATTAAAATATTCTCTGCGAAGTTCACATCCAGAAACAGATGTTGCAACCGAGTTGCCTCAGCCTGGCAAAAGCTGGATTGTAGAGCACGAATTGTCTAGATAATTCCATCTTTAATATATGTAAATTGGAGCAGGTAAATTGAAGCAGCTCTGCTATCAGAGTGGATGCGTGATTTCCTAAAATAAGACGCACTTCCAAGAAGTACATTTGCTGCTATTCCTGATTGAAAGACCAGTCTTATGAAACAAGATGAAACAAGAGTTGAGTGAGAGCTCGCGACAGAAGACTCCGCTGACTCCGTCTCCAACTTTCCCATTGAACTCCGAACCATGTATGACAAAGCTCATAGCGCCTCCCTCCAGCGATTACGGCCACATATACCTCGGATGTTCATACATATGTGCATGGAATAGATGTCACTAGGAGTAAACTCCGCGACACAGTGTCCCAAACTATCAGGGATGATATCGAAGTGAGGGGTGATTTCAGTATCTCCCACTATGTATCTTAATTTTCGGCTTAGTTATATTCTTGTAATCCACTATGGGTACTAACTAAACCAGCTCCTAGGAAAATACGTCGACAAAACATAACATATTATCGCCCAGACTTCGTCGTAAGTTAAGCCCCTGCCCCTGGTACCATCGTATTGCAATCATTTAGGATCCCGACCAAAAATGCTTTAATGAACCATTAAAATACCCATCAATATAACTATTACTTTTAAATTTTGGAAATGGAGACAAGGGTGACCCACTCTTTCACAAGTCACCGCCAACGCAATCCACATGTAACTGTAAGCTGACGTATTTACAAGCTATGTAAGTGCCTTGCTGGCCTGTCAAGGTGGTGACAGCCGAAACGGCATAATATAAGCTGATTGATTACTGTACGCCATGCTGACATTTGACATAAAATTGCAACAAATGAATTTTTGTCAATGAACCAAAATACGAAAAGCACCTACAGACGCACCGATAACGGTCTTTGTGCGCAAAGTTTTCCCTCATTTTCCTTTTTAAGCTGTGTATGAGAACGCTAAAGCTAAGCGGGAAAGATGGAGAGAGAGAGAGAGAGAAAAAGAGCGAAGAAAAGAGGACGAAACGAACGAAATGCCAATATAGTTGGCAAGACAAATGAATGTGCGCTGTGACAAACATCGGAAATTTATTCATCAATTCAGTGGACCGATGAATGCCAAAAACGAGACAGCTAACAAAATGACAATAACATAACAGAGCAACAGAGCGAAGAATAACAAACAAACATAAAAAAAAACATCCACAACAAATGACAGCAAAACGTCAACAAATTCATGTAATTCTTCGATAAATTGACGAGCGCTGCGACAGCTAGGTAGGTGGACGACTAACTGGCTCGTTCATTTGGCTAAACTTAGTCTGGCAGTTGGCAGCGGAAGAAAGACTCGTCGATGAATTGTTATTGCCAAAAGTGGTTTGTTGTTGTTGGAGTTGCTCGAAAAATAATGACGAAATGAGCGAGTAACTTAAAGGCTGTGCATATGAAAGCATGTTTACATGTAGCTCTGAAACTGCGTATGTATGTGTTTGCCTCCTCCCCTAGTTTGGGCTTGAATATAATATGTGTTTAGGGTTACCAAATAATAAGAAAATCGAAAGAAGAAACTTATTTGACAGTTCGTATTACCAAATAAATGCGAAAACTTTTGAGAATATTTATTCTTCTCTTCAGATTAATTTAGACTTCGCAAATAGTGAGATCATCAAAAAAATGTTCGGTAATCCAAATATTTGTATATGCGAACTACAACCTTAGTTTTTGAGATATGAATCTAAAATTTTGTACACGTCCTTTTCTCAGCAAGAAGCTGTTTAATTGTCGTGATCATCGATATCGGATTACTATATCATAAAGCTGCCATACGAACTGATCGATCCAACTCAAGTCCTTGTATGAAAAACTTTTTTATTAGAGGAGGTTCTTTCGCGAAATCTTCCATATATAATTCTTCAGAGCATTACTATAATCTCCGAACATAATGCTTAGATCGGCTAACTTTAGTATATAGCTGCCATACAAACTCACCGATCCAGCTCAAGTCCTTGTATGAAAAAGTTTTTAATTTGATGAGGTATCTCCTCGAAATTTTACAAGAATTATTAATCATAACAGTGCTATGGTCTCTAAATAAATTTCTTCGATCCGACTACTAAATCAAATAGCTGTCATACAAACCTATCGATACAACTCAAGCGTTCGTATGGAAAACTTTTTTATTTGCTGAGATATGTCATCAAAATTTGACTAGGATTATTATACAAAGCAGTGCTGCATTCTCCGAATATATCGTTCAGATCGGCCTACTATAACACATAGCTGTCATACAAACTGACCATCAAAAATCAAGCCGTTAAAAATGAGCCTCTAGAGATTATTAAAGCTCCGATGCAGCCAAAACAAACGTATTTTCTTGCTTTACATTAATATTATAATTAGTTTATTCGAGCAAACTTCACAGGCAACCCACTATTTAAATGCAAACATTTATGCCTGTGTAAGTAGCAGTGCCACTAAGTATGCTAACGTGAGTGAATTCAAATAGACATTGCTGTGGAAATACATGAAAAACAATGGCAAGGCAAATATTGGTGGCTGTCATCGGTGAAACCAACCCACGCCAGGCGGCGACCGACGCAGGAGGCCCAACCAAACGCCCAGCCAGCGAAGCGTCCAACCAACCGACCGATTTTGAACAAATGATCATGTCAAATGGTAATTTATGTGCGCTCCAGCGGCAGCCAAGAGTCGCCTGCAGTCAATACTTATGTATGTATGCCTACTAACAGCAACAACAACATAAATATGGACATAAAGGCAACAATATTTGCAACTGCCAGCCATGTTGGAGGCCTCTAAAAGCAACACATATGCACAAGCGAACCTTCACATTCAACTGGCCATATGAGACTGTGGCATACGTGCGTGTGAGTGTGCTTGCGGCCTGCCAGCGCCTGAACGTATGACGAAATGCAAATTTATGGTAAAACAAAATCAAATTGGCTTAAAGACGGAAATGGTGAATGTGCACAATTGCCGCAAGGACTACTGTAGCTGCACTCGCCCATACCACCTAATCATCGATGGCGTTGCAAGCATGTGCATGTGTGTTTGTGTATGGTGGCAAAAGAGTGCCAACGGTATAGAAGTAAGAGAAAGCCATTCGCTGCAGTCAAGTATTTTTGTTGTTATTACTTTTGGCATTTACCACACATTCGGCAGATGCAAACTGTTTTTGTTGGTACATTTGCGCGAGTTTGGCGCGCATGCGCAATAAATCCATAAGCTGACAGACGGCATATTGTTTGCTACTCCTCTTGGCTGCCTTGCATGCGAGCATATTCCTACATACTGTTATATTTACACATAAATATGTGTCTGCATTTGTGCCGTTGCCGATATTCATATTGCTGACGTGGTATAATGTATGTATGTATGTATGCTCCTTGGTAAGCGTTTCTACTTCACTACTCTAAATACTTTCGAATCATTTCTTTCCAAATGTAACCGCCTTGGCGTTGTCGCTTAGCTTGGTTTTCCTGCGAGTTTTCTTTTCGTTTTCAATTTTCTTTTTCGACATTGTTAAGCAGCTGGTCACTTGGGGCGAGCGCAGTGTGGCTGGCGTAGTCTAACTGGGTCCCAGTGCTGCTTAAAATTCACCTCAAAGCCATAGCCACATTTAATTCGTCTTAACGAGATCGTAGAAAGAAAGGCGGCACTTTGACGGCGGCTGCCCGGCGCACTTCAATTGCTGCGATTTGGACGCGTCGCTGCGGCACACACCTTAAGGGAAAGAATTTGATGTAGCCCTTGGGTATTTGAAAATGGTGGCATTGTGTGGTTGTCGGTTGCCTGCGTTCGAAAGCTAAAAGACTGACTGCAAATAATTTAATTTATAACATTGTTTAAAAGTAAGCTATGATATGGAAAGCTTTGAAAAGTTTACTTCAAAGGTCACATAGTTTGAAGTTCGGTTATATTATAAGTATGCCAGTGCCTCTATAGAACAATTAATTATAGTTATAGTATGATGAAAGTAAACTTTTAACGCATTTCATGTGTTACTATATTGCATTAAAAATCTTCATGTATTACGTTATTATGTATGCCTATCATACATACGAGTATAATTGCTGCTGGGAAATCGCAATCTTAAGGGGTTACATAGATTTACGTGTTTCAAAAAATGAATATTTTTATTCTCTTATTAAATTGTACATCTCTATAATATTGTTCTAAATTTTTAAGTTGATCCTAGTAATAGTTTCGAAGATGCAGCCCTGAGAACTTGTACCCAAGAGCCTAGCTAGGCTAAGTGCGCCATCTTTAAACACGAACACGTGAGAAGTCGGTTAGCAAGTTTTCTCCAGAACTACCCAACCGATCTTAAAGAATTTTTCACAAGTCTTTTAGACACAATTCTTAAAACTCAGACGAAAGGTTTTTTCCGATAACAACTATTTGAAAAAAATTTCCGGAAATTTTCATTATCTTATAAAAATGTATGTCAAAATCCAATTTTCAGTTTTTTTTCCTTCGTCCAAATTCTAAGTTAAGGTTTTAACTAGTCACAACAGCTTGGTCCTGCCCATCTATTTGTATATATGCCCTCAGTTTTTGAGCTATCGATCTGAAACTTTGTATATGTCTTTTCTTAAAAAAAAAAACTGCTCCGCCAATATCGGACCACTATTGCATAAAGCAGCCATAAAAGCTGATTTACCGAAGTCCAGTCCTTGTATAGAAATCTCTTTTATTTAAGAAAAATATCTTCCAGAAATTAGGTAAAGGTTTTTGCCCAGAGAAGTACTATAATTTAAGAAAAATATGAGCAGATCGGATCACTATATCATACAGCTGCCATACAAACTGATCTTTTAAAATCAAGTTCTTGTTGCGAAAACTTTATTATTTGGCGAGATATCTTGACGAAAAAAGGCTCAGATTATTGCCTACAACAACAGCAAAATCTCAAAAGAAATTTCTCAGGTCAGACTACTATTTCATATAGATTATATACAAACTGACCGATCAAAATCAATATGACGCCAATTTTATACCCTTTATGCTATAATAAATATACCTGTGATGGGAAACCCGAAGTGCTATTGCTGCACTTTTAAAAGAAAAAAGTGCATCTTATAGAGAAATAGTAAAACAATTGGAGTGAGTGGAGCTACTATTACTGGAGTAGCGAAAATTGTGCCTGAATTCAAAATGGCGCCGTTGCTCCCACATATGTCGAGGGCCTCATTCGCCTTAAAGGGGTATTCTACGCTAAAAATAAAATTTTGGGAAGTTTTTTGAATTTTATTAAAAAAAATCAAAAATATTTTTACTATCCATTTTTGTATAGTGTTTTTATTGATATCTTAAGAATACAGAAAAAAAATTTTACAAAAAAATATTAAAAATTAAAATAATTAGAGGGGAGAGACAGGTGTAACAAAAATGGCGCATCCCGGTGACATTGATCCTGACTCTTTTGGTGGTCTGGAAAAAAAAAAAATCAAAAGAAATTCTTAACCAGTAAGGATGCTGTTATAGTCCGGGAACACGAAAAAATTTGAAAAATGGCGACTGCCTGAAAATAAAAATCATTTTTTACGTTTTCTTTGAAATTCCTGAATTTTTTTAAAATATTAAAAAAAAAAAAATTTAACACGATGCTGGTAGGAACGATAAATAAGGTTCACACAAAATTTCAAGTAAATCGGTTGTATAGAACTTGAGATAATGCCGGTACCGTGTGGAAAAAAGTAGTTTCGAGAAAAACGCGTTTAAAGTTTAGGAGACAATTCTAATGAGCACGGACGCCACCTCACAAAATCGGCTGTATCTCCGAAAATAAGTCGAATTTTGAAAAATCCTTCCAAGGTCATATTTTTGAAAGTCTAAACTTTAAATATAAAAAAAATCGAATTTTTAAAAATTCTAGAGTAGAATACCCCCTTAAAATAGTGAGTCTCGTTCTAGAAACACGAACCGAAACCGCTGGAGAAATTAAAAAAGAATTAAATTATACCCATGTGAAAGTAAGGCAAAGAACATTGGACGTATATTTTCAGAAAAAAACCTTAAATGCCACCGTCCAGCAAAAAAAACCAAAATTGCCCAAGCGAATGAAAAATCAACGGGTAATATGGACCAGGCTCCCTCAGAACTATAGACCGGTGGATTGGAACAAGGTAAACAAAGAAAGTTATGAACCACCCTCGAAAGTCCTTCATTCAAAGTTTCCCTGCTATTTAACATTATTTTTTTTTGTTAACAAATGTTCTTTAGCGATTAATTTTTGATTTAATTGTCTCTGAACTCAAAAGTATATGAAGAATTTTCCTTGTTTCTAATGGCTGCGAGGTACTGTGTAGCTTCGATTCAGCCGAATTTAGCGTTTTTTTTATTAAAATATATAGAACTGTCAAAAGCAAGCAAATGTTCATTAATTTGTGGAGATAATTCGTTGAAAATCTTTAAATAAAATTCAGTCATTCATCAATTGCCTAATATAATATAATAGCGAAGTTGGTTACATCTTATAATCTTACCGGCATAAAATATAATTCGACAAAAGTCCTTAATAATTATTCAAGTGACTCTAAATTAAATTTTAAATTAAAACTGGCAATTTATTTACTATTTTTCAAATAATTTATAATCGTACACATATGCATATACATACATATATATGTATACATAGGCACATAGTTAACTGACGGCATAAATTTTAATATTGAGCACTTTGTTTGACTAACAAACAACTAATAAACAAGGCAACAAGTGCTATTTATACATAAATACATATGTATGTATATCGCAATATCATAAAAGTTACAAAATTACTTTTACACTACTTCAGTCACCGCTAACTGTATATTTTCGCCATGCAGCAGTGCCACAGTTAACTAAAGCGCCCAAGGAGAGGCGATAGTTCCATTTTAACGTTTACCACATTGAATGCAAATATATTGAAAGCTAGATAATTGAAAACTCCACGAAGTGCGGTGGACAACCGACAAGGACTGACAAGCAAAGCTCACTCGCTCAACACAGCAATCAACGGCATCACCACCAACTAACGACCAATAACAATTTAGTGATATTCGACACGAGTACGGTGGCACATGAAGGCAGAAAATTTGTATAAAAATTATCAATGAGGGTCTGTTATTTCTGGATATAGAAAAAGGAAGATAATGTTAGGAGCCTGTTTGTTAGTGACTTTTTGCATGCTGAAAGAGGTTAAAATATTCTGAAGCTTTTGGAAATCCATGATAGCATTTTAGATATATTATTTGTTTACTGAAGTGTGCCTCTTAGAACTAAGGTCGCAGCGTAATCCTCATCTATTTACGAGTATCTTATTTATCGAAATAAATGATACTGAGGACGCTTTGCTAAACCTCAGCTCATCTGTATAGTTTAGACGTCCTTGTTAGCATTTTTACAAGCTGCGACTCATCTGAAAAGTATAGGCGAAGTTGGCTGCGGTTGTTCAAATGTACAGCAATTATGCAGACCTAGCACTTTTCAATCTTCATTAAGCTATTTTTAATAAACTTTGCTCGAAGTCGCTAATTTTTTTACACATTTTGAGTTTATAGGCTACTCAAGGCTATTTACTGTTTATCGGAAGTATAGAAGATGGGGAGATCGGAGGCAACTCATCCCGCACCTGGAATCTCAGGAGAGAACCTCTCTGAGATTTTTCTCTAGGCCTCTACTTACTGGTCGAAAAATTCCAAGTTTAAAAACGAATTTTGAACAGAGCGTACTTCATATTAAATCCATCAGCTCAAGTATATCAATGAAGCCTTCCGAAAAAAAATTTAATTTACTGCAACATTTATGTATGTACATAAAAATTGTCAGCAACACACTGTCTATCGTTAGTTCCGTAACCTAATGGGAAAAACAATATTTTCATACCCTGAACAGCGGAAATGTCCGCATAAACTTTTTTCCTCGTCTTATATAATCTGAGTACTGCGTGCTAGATGTGCTCTATTCGGTCGAAAATTACTAAATAATGAAGGCGTAAGTCTTTCCATGATGAAATGCCAAACAATACCGAAAAAATAAATTAACATGACATAAAAAGGTTAGTGGAAAAAGTACCACTACTTGGATTACCTATTGTATATAAATGATCAGCGTGACGAGCTGAGTGGATTTAAACAAATCCGTCTGTTTTTCTGCCTGTATATACTCGTACTGGTCCCTAAGTGTCTGAGATATCGATTTCCCCTCAAAAAGATGCTAGGAGTTCTAGGAATCGATATCCATTTTACCATTTAGCTGTCATATAGTACATACAAATTGAAGCATCAGAATCGAGTGTTTGTATGGAAAATTTCTTTATTTGACGAGATAGCTGCACAAGATTCGGCACAGATTATTTTTTTAAGCAAAGGTATAATCTCCCAAGAAATAGTTCATTTCGGACCACTTTAGCATATGGCTGCCATACAAACTGAACGACCGAGATCAAGTGCTTGTAAGGAAAACTTCTTTATTTGATGAAATATCTTTCCGAAATTTGTCATGGTCTCGTCTCGAAAGCAATTGTACAAGCTCCAGAGAAATTGTTGAAATCGAAGCAATATAGCATATAGCTGCCATACAAACTGGCCAAACAAAATCAAGTACTTCTAAGAAAACTTGCATTCGTGAAGGGTATTATAGCTGCGACGCAGTCGAAGTTAACGTCTTTTCTTCTTGTTTTTTTATTTTTCCTACCTTTCTTACTGGTGCCGTGTCGTTGTCACCAAAGATGGTAGCGGGAACGCTATGGTGACAGACAAAGACCAAGGAGATGTTCGACACCATAATGGAAGATAGAAAAATTATAGAAGAAATTGTCTGCAACTTTGATGGCAGCGACTCAGCAACGGCAGCAACGACAACAAAACAGTTGCAAAACTACGCAGCGTTGCAGAAGTAGATCGAGTTGTGCAAATTGCTGCATCGATGAGAAGCGGTGCAATCAAGTGGCATGAAATACTTTATTGTGCATACAAATGTATTGAAAAGTATATAAGTATGTATGTATGTACAAAAGAGTAATGTATATGCAGCTGAGCATGTGCATATGAGCATAGATATGTACATAGAAGCAGCGTTTATGCACTCCAAACTTGCAATGGTTTAATATATTTATGTGTATACATATATAAATACATATATCATATCATGCATTGGCATCTATGTATGCTACATACCATTAGTATGTTATATACATATGTATGTATGTGCATTTATCATAGATTCATACATAGGTGATAGTCCACACAGGCATTCGACGCATGCGCACCTATAGCGGTTATCGCCATGGCAGTAGTAAATCGCACAATTTATGGACCGTCGCCGCTTCATCGTTCCACTTTAAATGGCCGAACGATTTACGAGCTCCTTAGTTGGCGAAAATTGCTCCTACTTGCACTTACATGGTGGCTCTGGCCATTTTCTTCGCTGCTCGTAATGGTCTCACTAACGATTGGCACTTAAATTGCTGTTCGTTTCACTTTTAGACGCTGTGCGTATGCTGAATACCGGAGGATTTTTATGGCATGACGGAACACAGTGCTGATTAGAAAAGTCTAGTATGTAGCTCAACGAAATTGGACTATCAAATAATTGCATAGATGGCAAGCACGGCAAGCAATTATGATGCACCTGCCGAAACAGAGTTTCATGCAACATTCTGCGGAGCGGTAAACACAGCTGCGTTGGACCGAACTGAACTTTGTTTACATACATACGAGTATCTTTGTTTGCATGTGTGCATTTCTGTGCAAATTAGCGTCAAGTTACAGCGCGTTTGATTACAAATATTGCTTGTGAAACACACACAAATAGACGTGTATTTGATTGCGCGATCATGGATCCTTATAGAGACAGGCAATTAATATTGCTTGTTGCAAGCAACTCACTTATCTATGTGTGTATGTTTGTATGTATGTATGTATGTTTGTATGTATGTATATATATATGTATAATATATAAGTACACACCTGAAACGTAATTCAAATCAAAATTATGCATTGGCCAACTCCACCAACCCAACCAATCCATTAGTCGTATTTTTCTCGTGGCCAGCGCTTTATTGATATTCAATGCGCAAACACGCACCGCAAAAGCAGGAAAATACTTCCATTTCATTGCCACTCCGGCCGTTGCCGCACCGCACCGCAGCGCAGCGCTTTTCCTTTGTAGCCTGCGGTACTTTGTCAACCCGCCGCACACACATCGAAATAGACGTGCAACATTGGCACCGCCAGAGAATGCGGTGGAAAAGCAGCGTGGCGAATCCGCTAGGAACCCAAGGCGAGCACAAATCAAAGAAAAGACAAATGCGTTTGTATGACTGCGGCGTATATTTGTATACACAGAGGTATGACTACAAAAGCAGAGGGGACTTGTGTGCTGCGGTGCAGCGGTGGAAAGCGGCGGAAAGCGGCGCAAGCAGAAACCTCAAAGTAATGTTTATTTTGACTAGTCGCCCGTTGCCGTTGGTTGTTTTCTTAGTTGTTGTTATTGTTGTTGCGCCTCGGCTGTCATCACTCGCTCGGCCAACATAGCAACAACAACAACAACCATAAAGCGGCCAACAGCAGCGTAGCAACCAATGCGCCGTCGCAACCATTTAGCAGCAAATGCACACACAAGCAAGTGCCGCTATGGCTGTGCGTCTGTGTATGTGTGTGTGTGTGTGCGGCTGCCTTTGGCGAACGTGCTCATCACGTTTATTTGCCATTTGCCAAGGCGTTTATGTGCGTCTAAAATATGAGTTGTTGTCACTGTTTATCCGCACTTTTCTATAAAAGCATAAATGCTTGTCTCGGCCACGTCGCTCGTCGATTTTAATTCTTGCCACGACAACACGCAACAACAACAACGCCAACAACAATAGTGATAAATAAATACCATGAATGCAATGCGACAACGCAAATAAGCAGTAAACAAATAAATATGTACATACATCCAACAAACCAAGCAAATGCGTGAGTCTGCATATATTTTCCGCTCGGACATTTATCCTCGAAATGGTAAAATTCCCTCTGCTCATCGACACTTTCATTACACTGCGTGAAGTTTATTGTCTGTGCACCAACATACCCGCAGAGGACGACGCGTAGGGCGCGAAAATCCTTTAGCAAGCGTTGAAGACGGTTTTCTCGTTGCTCAATTTTTTAAATTGAGAGAAAAAAGTGTGAAATAAAAATATGTTGTCAAACTATTTCAATTTGGGTTTTATACCTTAAAAAGGGGGCCACAAAGTTTGTGACATCCAGAAGGAAACGATCAGAATGCTATAGAATGCATCGACCCTATAGAATGCATATATGTATGTACATACATATAATGTATTTATAAATGATTAGCAGGATGAGCTGAGCCGATTTAGCCATGCCCGTCTGCCTGTGCGCCTCTCTGTTCATCCGTCTGTCGGTCTGTCCGTCTGTAAATACGCGAACGAGTCCCTCAATTATCGATATATCGATCTGAAAGTGATGAGGCTATGTCTAAAAAAATGTTTACAAGTGGTATAGTGAGTTCCAAGCCGGCCGTGAACGTGTCGAAGACGAAGAGCGCCCAGGGCGACCATCAACCTCAACCGACGAAGCTCACGTTCAACAAATCAAAAATTTGGTGTTGAAAAACCGTCGATTAACAATTAGAGACCTTTCTGATGAAGTTGGTATATTGAAAGGCTCAGCCAATACCATTTTGAAGGATGTTTTGGGCCTCAAGCGCGTCAAATCTCGACTGGTACCGAAAACATTGAATTTTTTGGAAAAAAGGCGTCGCGTTAAAGTGTGTGAAACAATGCTTTCTGACTACCAGGGTGTCATGAAATGCATTATAACTGGCGATGAGACTTGGATCTATGCTTACGACTCCAAAACAACCGATCAATCGAGCGAATATAGTGCCAAAAGAGAGCCGAGACCAAAAAAATCGCGTCAAAGTCGCTCAAAAATCAAGGTCATGTTGACTGTTTTCTTCGATTATCGTTTGTTGCGCATTATGAATTCCTTCCAACCGGTCAAACAGTCAACAAGAAATATTATTTGAACGTTATGCGTCGTTTGCGTAACACTGTCCGCCTAAAAGGGCTGGAATTGTGGAAAGACAATTCTTGGTTTTTACACCACGATAATACACCATCCCATACTGCCCTCGTAATTCGTGATCATTTCGCCAAAAACTCAACCCACATCGTTCCGCAACCACCGTATTCATCTAATCTGACGCCGTGCGACTTCTGACTGTTCACCAAGCTCAAAAGACCGCTCCGGGGACACCGTTTTTATACGATAGAGGAGATTCAAGCCGCAGCGAAGGCGGAACTGAAGGCCATCCCGCAAAGTGACTACAACCAGTGTTTCGAAGATTGGAAAATCCGTTAGCATAAGTGCACTGCATCGGAAGGGGATGAAATTGATTGGGAAGAATAAATAAAGAATTTTCAAAATAAATACAATGTCACCTTATTTTTTGGGCACAGTGCGCCTCTTTGTTCATATACTACAGAAAATGCACCTGTGAAGGGTATTGTAACCTCGGTGCAGACCAAGGTAATGTTTGTTTATGTGTTTATTTAAGAATCCGGTGCACAAACCGGAAAAATTCGGGAAATCATTGTGATAGAATAAAAACAAAAATGTGTTAGAATACAAAAGACATAAAAGGTTTATTTAATTTTGATAATCTGGCAAAACCACTTTCATTTGATACTGTAATGCTGCCATGAACCTGTCTCAATAGATGCAAACAAAACAACAGCAGCCAAAGACGGCATCCGATAGTCAACTCCGCGGAATTCTGCTGCTACAACAACAACCCGTTCCCACGCCAGTCGGGTCTATGTAATCATAACGGACCCTTATGAGGCAAAGATTGTCAACTCGGCAGAATTCTGCCGTTTTAACAACAACAAAAACGGCATATAAAGTCTGCGTCATAGCGGATCAATATCGGCTGAAAAAGGAAGTTTTCGAAAAATATTTTGATAAGTAGATTGGCATTAGGTTCAAGTCAAAAATACCGAAGAAAGGAAAAAGGCCAAACCTTCATAGAACAAATAAGGCAGTTGTGATAACAAGCTTGTTGATAGATTCAGCAGTCCAATTAGAGACAAAATTACACAAGTTGTACTTAAAGCTGGTAATTCAGGAATGAAACCCTTTGCTTTAAGATTCATATTTTCAAGAAACCGATTCGCCAACTTGAATATGAACTGAAGCCATATTTGACAAAGCAAATATTTTCTTTTGTGATTTGGCGACAATTGATCGCCGCAGCTGACTTGAATAAATTCCTGCTGAATATTATCTTCCAAGTCTTGTGCTGATTTGTGTAAAGAAACGACTTCACACAAGTATGTAAACCCCCAAAATATAGTCCAGCGCCTGTTCTTGAAGGCCATGTCTCAGACCCGCAACGAGAGATAATGCGTTCACCAAAAGTTTCTTCAAATGAATGTATTGTTTCGTTGGTTGTTTGGCATATAGCGCGATCTTGTTGGAACTAAAGTTAATTCAAGCAATACCCGCCAATTCAGTCACGAAAAAGTTATGAACCGTGGCTTGGTTTGCTTTTCCCATTCACTGTAACATCATCGCTTAATTTTTGAAGAAACATCAATGATTTCTCTGCCCTTATAACACACCAAGCAATGACTTTTTGAGTATGTGACGACGCATAAAAAAAACGCTTATGAATTATAGTCAGTTGAAATGTAACAACTTTGTTTATTCTATACTCTTTCAACCAATGGTGAGTTTCATCGCTGCACAAAACTTTCTTGTGAAAATCGTGATCGGTGGTCACCTCGTTTTGGGTCCATTCACTGAACGTGCGAGCGACGCTCTAAATGGTAGTCCGTCTTCACTTCGTCTTGAATTTTGTAAGCCCGCAAACCAAGATCCTTCCGCAAAGTCTTTCATAAAGTGGACGGCCACAACTTCAATTGTTATGCGCGATATTGAATTACTTCATTCGGGTCTCCTTCTTAGCACTGCTCCACAGAAGCAATAGCGTTTTTATTATTCTACGACATCTCCGAGTATGCACGTTATCTACTAAAGTAAATGTGATGCGAGGTCCATCCATGGTTGTTCGGTTGCTCGAACTACTGATTCTTTAAAAAAAAGTGGACTTCATCGCTGAAAATTTTTTCTTGTGAAAAATGCGATAAGCGGCCACTTTGCTTTATTCTTTATAAAATGGCAAACCAAACTGACTATTAGTCACGTAACAGCTATCAAAAAGGCCAGCACCGAAAAAAATATTTTTTATTGAAAACCATACGTGTAAAAAAATACCCGTTATATTTAATGAAATCGTTATTAAAATGTTTCAAAATTTAACTAATTGTATTTTTTATCAATAAATAAACGCTTTGTATCTCATAAGTGTATTTGTGGTCATCATCTGTAAGTTCTTTGTTGGTGTCTCCAAAGCAAAATAAGCCTTACAACCATAAAGCTTCCGAGAATCCAACCTCGCTTATTTGCATAATGAATTTTATCGCCATTTTGATCGAAATTGTTTTGCTAATGAGCTTATAAATAGTCGCTTTGAAACCCTCAACGCCACAAATGCATTTGTATACAAATACAATTCAATTCGAAAGCAAATACACAAATCTTTCAATACAAAATCCATATTAATGTCTACGCAACGGTCGTCGCTTTGAGCAGCAACAGTCATTAATTGGCTTTCGAAGACACGAAAAGTGGCACAATTGAATACATTAACACATAAACAACAACAACACAAGAAGTGATATTGAAAAGTGTGTAGATTATGCGGTAGGGTGTCTTTTTATTTCTCTGCTTTCTTATTGAAATTTAATTAAGTGCAGAGGCATTGTGCTTCCCACTGCATAAATCAAATATAGCCGGGTGCATCTGTTGCATATCGCTGCACCGACAATAATGCGTTTCCCCTCATTTTCCGAGCGATTGCTTAGCGGCCGTTCGAGTAAATATTTACATAGCAAAATGCATTAAACACAAGTGTCACATACATACAAACATATATGTATGGATTCATGTGTCTATGCAACTCAATCTGTACTTGAGGCGCAACAGTTGCATGCACGGAAGAAATGTGGCACCATATGCCTTTGTGGTGTGACAATTCTCCCCTTTTGACATTTATCTGCATTAAATGTAACTGTATTTGAGCCTGAGTCACAAGCGGGCGCTTAAGATATGTCAGTGCGGTACGCATTTTCGTTGACAACTTGTGTTTGTTCTTCTCTTTGGAAGATTCCCCGAGTTTTCCTTATATGTATGAGTATCCTTCGATTGTCTGTGAGAATTTCGCTCCCCTGAAGTGAATGACGCACTTAACGAAACGACAGAGCGCACCCTTAGCCAATTTAAATCGTGGATGATTGCGTGGGAAACTGTGGAAAGACGTTGCTAACAAATATTTACTAGTTCATAAAGTTCAATGCAACTATGCGCATCTGTTCTAACATACATATCTTCATATACACATTGCTATATGCGATGTATATTTTATATTGTTGTTAACATTCTTAGCTATAAATGCATGGCGTTTCAATCAGCTTTTATAGTAAAAATTAGATGGCTTCGATTCGCCATTACTCTGCTCGATTCTGCTCTCTTATCAAAAAAATTACATGTGAAAAAAAGTCAGAAGACTTGTTAATGCTAGCGCAGTGTTGCCCCCGTTTGTTTGAGGTTCTGGTATAGTTTGTAAAACTCGCTACTCTCTAGAGCTTGGAAGATCGAACTCAGTCATTAAATTGTATTATTTAAGAGCCTGTATTGAAAAATGTATGGTCTCACTTACAAAAAATTACTTTTTCATTCTTATTTTTTACCCATTTGTCGGAGGGGTACTGGTTTATTGTTGTCGTAATGTTTGCTGGCGTGGAATACGAAACTTAATTGTTATTTACTGAAGACTAAAAAAATCGGTTTACTTATAAAAGCAGAGAAGAAGCTTTATTTTAGATTTTGGGAAGAGTTTGGAAAGTATTTGGCCGCATTGCTGAAATTTTTGACAGAAATTCTGCCATTGAAACTTAAATAAATGGAAAACTATTTTAAATAAGTATATACTTTTGATTGGTTCGTTTGCAAAGGTCGGATCTGAAAATTATCTTCCAAGATTATGCCGATGTCTTACATTAACTCATGTGAATTTTCATGAAGATATTTCGGTATAAAAAAAGTTTTCTTTATAAAGACTTGATGCGGATCTTCAGTTTGTATGGCAGATATATGCTTTAGTTGTCCGATATGAACAATTTCTTCGAATATTATAGCGATGCTTTTGGCGAAACCTAATACAAAATTTCATGAAGACATCTCGACAAATAAAAAAGTTTTCCATATAAGGACTTGATTCCATACAACAGGCCTACTGTCCTACATCGGTGGTTGCGAAAATGAGTACTTTCTTGCCAAGGAAAGGAAGTGCCAAAAATTCTAGATCGATATCTCAAAAGCTGAGGGACTAATTCACGTATATAGAAAAAGCAATACATGGCTGAAAGTACTCAGATCGTCATGGACGGTGAACGTTTCCATCTAGATGTTAATAACTTCATGGAAAACTTAATATACTCTGTTCAGGGTATAATAAAGTAAACATATTCAAATTATTCAAACTCAAAAATTCGCAAAATAACACAAATGTTCTTCAATAATTTCCTGATTTCCACAATCTTAGTTGTGGTTTCCAAAGGGAGAAAACACTTGCAAACCGATCGCGCTGTCGGAAATTGTCTATATAACTTTTTTTTCAAATATCTAACTGCATTTGTATGCATAGCTATCTCTTCTAGCCACACACATCTAAGCACACGCTTTGCAAATCAATATCTGCATTTCCAGCCACGATTATCGGGCATTTCGCCCCATTAAGTACTTTAACCTCATTAACGCCTCAAAATTGACCCGATCTTCGTGTCGACAATAAGCAAAGGCTCGGTCATAATTAGCCATCTGCAGAGCCATCAAAAGCCGCAGCTTTCTTGCGATTTTCCCAAGAGTTAAATGGCAGCAATTAGGTGCCATCCTCCGCCAGCAATGCACTCGCCAAGCGATCATGCCGATCGCATTGAGCACAGGCTACCATTTGCCTTCGTGCCTAACTAGCTAACATAGTAGTACCTGTACATTAGGTATTCGTATTTGCAGTATGTGTGCTAAGCAAGTTAGTCTCGCAATCGCATTCGCACTCACCTGATCGCGCGCCAATTGGAACCACGTCTTGATGATCAGCGCCAAACGAGTGTCGTGATAATTTTTCGTTGTCTTGACGCTAATGAAAATGTCATCGAGTTCAGTGATCGGCGGCTGTGGCGTCGCCGTAACGGCGCGCTGCCACAGATCGTGCAGTAGTTCACCGTTGCGACTGCGACGCGCCAAATCGTCCAGCCGCGCTGCCGCCGTCGCGTCTTCCTCGTTGATTTCGATGTCGGAGAAATTGAAACTTTTTATGTCCTTGCGAATGATGTACGAAGTTTGTGTATGCGGAGCTGCCTGCGACGGAACGAATGGCGGTGGTGCAGGTGCTACCGCCGACCGCGCGTTTACCGTTTGATGAGCGGGCTGTTTTGAGTGCAGCGCAGTTTTTGGCAGATTCTTCAGCAGCTTGCGTTGCTGTTTCTGCTCATATTGTTTTTGTTCGTCCAATAATTTGAGCTTTTGTTGT